>NW_018922693.1:135787-179637 GCF_002207925.1 Prunus avium
TTATTATTATTATTATTATTATAAAGATATTTGTTATTATTTATTTTTAAAAGGCACTTTCTTTTGGTAAATAAAGGGTAAATAATCCGGACAAAAAACAAGAAGAAAAGTTAAAGTAAAAGGGGTAAATTGGGCACCGACCCATCCCCATTTGAAGATAGGGAAGATATAAAAGCCCTACCAACAAAATCCTTCCTCTTACTCTTACTACCCGCGTTCGCATTCGCGCATTACTTTCACTTTCGCAGTGTGAGAGCGAGAGCGAAAGAGAAATCACTCATCCTACAGAAGAGAGAGAGAGCCCTCAGCCCAACACAAATCCACAAAAGAAAGAAGTGTGTGTGGATTGGAAATTGGCATCAAACACTTTGAGGAGGTAAGCATCTCTTTTTGGGTCGAATATTTCACTTTCCCTTTCTTTTTTAGCTTTCTCGCTTCACCCCTCTGCTTGCTGCCAAACCCTTTCAAGCCTTTGCGATCCCATTTCTCTTTGGACAGTCGGAAGAAAACAAGCTCCGAGTAACTGCTTTACTCTTTCTCATATCAATTTGGGTTTGCTTGCTTCTGATTATAGAGGTTCACTCTCGTTCATAAAATTAGTTTCTTTTGAGTTAAATTAATTTAACGAATTTGGTTTCAACTATTGGTGATTTTTCGTGATTGTTATTCGGAATTCAGGCTTTTTTTGGGTTTGTTTTATGTACTTTCCAACGATGTCTACCTGAAGATTTATTGATTTTGATATGGTTGAGTGTGTTTTGTTGAATTATTGAGGGCTTCTGGGAATCTGAGGTGGGACTGTAAAGTCAGTGCTTGTTGTTTCTGTTTAAAGCTCAAAAATTGTTGATGGGTTTTTGATAATCTGAGATGGGTTTGTGTTTGATTTGTGAATTGCAGGGTTTAGGAAGTGAAATTGGGGGCGGGGTTTGTGATGAGGAAGGGTTCCAAGAGCAATTGCAAGTCTGCTTCTCATAAGCTTTTCAAGGACAAAGCAAAGAACCGTGTGGATGACTTGCAGGGCATGTTCATGGACCTCCTATTCGCCAGAAAGGAGAGCCGCTCCACTGATGCTGTCCTCCTTGAAGAACAAGTCCATCAGATGCTGCGCGAATGGAAAGCCGAGCTAAATGAGCCCTCACCAGCTTCTTCATTGCAGCAAGTTAGCATCATGATCCTATACAATATACATACATTTTTTGAGTGCATATGTGGAACTAGATATTTAACTACAAGTTTGTGTATCAACATATGTGATTATCTACGTATGTAATACATCAACTTATGGAATATCTGGGTTATGCTTTTGTTTGAAAGGGTGTGGTTGTGATATTGTGGTGTTTATCGGTAAATATAGGGCGGCAGTCTTGGTTCGTTCTCTTCAGACATTTGCCGGCTGTTGCAGCTTTGTGAAGAGGAAGATGATGCCACTAGTCCATTAGCTGCACCGAAGCCCGAGCCTAATGATCAAAATTTGCAAGTTGGAGAAAGTTTGGTCTTTCATGAGGTTGTCTTCCCCTCTTCTTCTTTCTTTTCTTAACTGTTACCAAAATCCTTTATGGGGGTTTTGTTTCATTTTTGCTGTCTATCCCTATATCTATAAGCTTTATAATTTTTCATTTCCTTGAAATGAAATGTCAATCAGTTTGTATATGAGCACTCACCGGTTATTGTAAACAACATATTTCAGGGATTTACTGTGAATCAGGGGCAACATGAACTTGGCTTCCCGCTGGCTGATCAGTGCAAAAGCTCCCCTTCGGGAGTTCGCAATGCTGCTGCTAACAATTTGGAAGGGGCTAATCATTTGGACTATCATCAGTTTGAATTGCATCAAGAGTTTGAGCACAACTTCTATACTTGTTTTAATAGCACAGCTTTGACTGGGGAAGATGCGTTGCCTCATGTTTCTACTTATCTACCAAGTATTTGCCCTCCACCCTCTGCTTTCTTGGGCCCAAAATGTGCACTTTGGGATTGCCCAAGGCCTGCTCAAGGATTGGACTGGTGGCAAGACTACTGCAGTAGCTTTCATGCTGCTTTAGCATTGAATGAAGGACCACCTGGCATGGGTCCGGTCCTTAGACCTGGGGGCATTGGCCTGAAGGATGGCCTACTTTTTGCTGCTCTTAGTGCGAAGGCACAAGGAAAAGATGTCGGTATTCCTGAGTGTGAGGGAGCTGCTACTGCAAAGTCTCCATGGAATGCACCTGGTAAGTGCATTGTTTTTTTACTGTTTTTAATCTTTGAGTTATGAAAATTTTATAGAAGTCATGAGTTTCTTTCACTGTGAATTTTATCTGATCAATCTTTGTGATTTCAGAACTCTTTGATCTTTTGGTTCTTGAGGGCGAGATAATTAGGGAGTGGCTCTTTTTTGATAAGCCTCGAAGAGCTTTTGAGAGTGGTAACAGAAAGCAGAGGTCATTGCCAGATTACAATGGACGAGGTTGGCATGAGTCGAGGAAGCAAGTGATGAATGAATTTGGAGGGCTGAAGAGATCCTACTATATGGATCCTCAACCCCTGAACCATTTTGAGTGGCACCTTTATGAATATGAGATCAACAAGTGTGATGCTTGTGCCTTGTATAGATTGGAACTGAAACTTGTTGATGGGAAGAAGAATTCCAAGGGGAAGCTAACTAATGAGTCAGTAGCTGATCTGCAGAAGCAGATGGGAAGGCTTTCTGCCGAGTTCCCCTCGGATAACAAGCGCTGTGTCAAGGGCAGGGCCAAAGCTAATGAGAAGGTGGGTGTTGGAAATGTCTATTACACTCCAAATCGAGGGGCAATAACAAATGGGACATTTGACTATGGGATTGGTGCACCATACGACTATCTTGTCGAAAATGTCAATGGCTACTATCTAACTTAACGGAAAGAAGTTTGATGGGCACGAATAAGCTGCATGCCCATCCTTAGTTGTTAGTTTATATTAAGCGGCGGCGGGGGTCATGCATTTTCACTTCACTTGTCGAGGGTCTTCCGTTTTCTTCCACTCCAAAGTCAAGCTCATTTTTTGCTCTATGGACATACTGTGAATAGCTCATCCTCCCACGGAATGCCGCTTTAGACTGTTCTGGACGCTGGAGCATATTCTAACTTCTGCTCAGTACAATTTTATAACTAATTGTCACCGAAACTGGAATAGGTTGGATGGAACACCATTGCCAACAATTATCCCATATTGGTCTTGGTTTTTAAACATTTATGCTAATTGTGTAGACGGCTGTCGTCCTTGAATGGTATATATCTGCAATATGACCCTTCTATCTATTTATGTACTTTCTTCTTTTCTCCCCTAAATTTTAAAACAATCACTCAGAAATTTGTAAATGTTGCTGATGCAATTGCAGCGACAGGATAAGGGGATCATGCATAAACCCAAAGCTTAGAGTTCAGAGTTTGGCATGAAAATGATGATGACGTACGGCTCGGCTGATCGTAATAACTTAGCATTTAAAAGGAAACAAATGCATTTCACGTGACAAATAATAAGTGAAACATTTGCATTAGAGAGGACTACAATTCTCATAAGCGTTCTTAAATGCATTAAAGAGGGTCACCACACCATTGCATCATCCATCATGTTAGGTTGGTCTGTAGTTAGGTTTGCCTTCGGCTTCAGCCCCCATTTTATCCAAAAACGAGAAGCTATCATGCATCATATATATTGCATTGCATCACCATCACATAGAAGTTACATAGTGATATTTTGCATTACGTATGGATTGGAATCTCTAAAGATTTAAAGAGCATGACAAGCATGGTTTCAAGATGGATTCGTAAATTATTCAATACAAACTGAATTCGCCCGAAATAGTGAAGCTCCCCATCAGCCTGGCTTTCTCCTAAGCTCCGTCACCATCATCTTCGAGGCTGTTAACTCTCTCACATTCATCAATCCATTCACTGTAGCTGCAGAGTTACAACTTTTGCATGAGTAAAAATAGCTGTGGTGTTAAAACTCTCACGTAAATGAGTGTGTGAAAGAGAAGGAGAGAGAGAGATTACTTACACGTCTATTGGTTCAGATAATGCTGCGAATACAAGAAGAAAATCAGAATTGATTATAACAAAAATAAAAAAACTGCATATATTTCTAAGAAATTACATTGTCATAGCAAGTTTCCAGGGCAGACATAAGTAGAATATATGGTAACACAAAACTCATAATCTGATGCTGAAATGAGGGTCTTTCAGCGATTCGCCATGCCCCCCCTTAAGCTAAACGCTTCACCTACCAAACCTCAGGCAGACTAGTATGAGTTGCCTGGGCCATAGCCTAGACTTACTAAGAGTTTAAATTGCTCCCGTAGGATAGTAGGGCAAATAAACTGCATTAGTGCGATTTGGCTAGTGGTATCGCCCTTCATATGATTTTCAACCAGGTCAACTGATGCCAGCATCACCACTACGGAAACGAAATTTCCTTAGTCCTTTTTCTGTGAAACAAAGACAAGCTTTTTCCGCCCTCCATCCCACATTTCCCTGTTTGAGCCATGGTTTACCCGGCAGTGCTTCATATCCGCCTTAGCCAAAGTGAATAAGTGATTAAAGGTGGCTAAACCCAATATCATCCCATAGGCTGTGTTTTTACTATCCCAAATTTCCAGTGACAAACATTATCTAGTTAAAAATCGACTCCGACGAAAAGGAATATAAGATTTGAAAATACATAAACAAGCATTAATCTGCCAAAGGTACCAAGTTTTGAACAGACCTGTGATAGTAGTGCTGAAGCTCTCTTGGCATATTCTGCAAGAAGCTTCCCCAATCAAGTTCTTCATGTCACTGAGGTAAGATAAACAATAAAAATGAGTTACAAGACTAGAAAATCTAGAATCTTGACACTAAATATGAACCTCCCAAACTAATTCTGGGCTATGCATTCCTTTACATACGGACTCATAAATCAGACATAAGATTGAATAAAATGCTCACATGCGGCATTCAACACTGGTGCCATGGCTGCAGAAGGGACAGCTGAAGACGGTGTCAAGCTTGTCCATCCGCTTCCTAGGAGGCGGCTTTGCCGATGACTTCCTCTTCCCCATTGCTCAAATCCTTTCTCTAATGTCAATATCTCATCATTAATGGAAGAAAGTTAGTGCTTAAGTAAGAATGTTGCTAAATTCGACCTTTTATTCACAGCCACAGCCAAGCATTTCAACCTTTTACAATGGCTCAGCATAATCTCATCCCCATAATTGAACATTTTTAAAAAAAGAAAAAGAAAAAAGAAATGCAAAATTTGTTACGATTACGTTCGACACAAAATTAGCACAAACATACCAAAAAAAAATAAAAAAAATCCACATGTAAACTCAGATAATTTTTAATAAATATAATCAGTCCAATGGCAAAATTTGCTTTCTTTGCTTCTGAAAATTTAAACCCTACACTACCAGATTATCGTTTCCAAAGAAGAAAAAAGAAACGCGAAAATTTCATACGATCACTTCCCAAATTTTGTTATTTTTTTTGTTTCCTTCATCCAGAACAAGAAGCACATAAAGTTTCGGATTTTAAATTTTTTTATATTACCTAAAGTGTATATAAGAACTACTTCTCCTTTTTCCTCTTCGTTTCTCGCCAACCAAACAGGTGTAAACATGCAGAAATTGCATCAATCAATCCCCAAAGAAACCGTTAACAAAAGAAAGAAGGAAAAACTTACGGAAATCGATGAAGAACCAGCCGACTTGTTAACTGTTGTTGCAGATTTTGGATATCGAAGTGTTCCCCTCCACCTGTGAATGAGAAACGCTTTAAAATGTGCCAAGGAGAACGAAGCGGTTCAAGCGGGAACCGAAACGACGTCGTGCCGTTTCGTACTTAGGATCCGATTAAATTAAACCCGACCCAATATAGCCCATTTTCAAATTAAAAAGAGGAAAAGAAATCACTACCCCTAACCTCTCAACCTCAACGTTCAAAAACCCTAAAGCCGTGTTCAGAGCTCAAACTCACTAATGGCGTCCATTCAATCTGTCTTTCTCTACAATCCTCTCCTTCCCTTAAGACCTCCTCACTCTCTTTCCACTAAAACCCTCGGGACCCCTCGAAATCTCCATTTTACCCTCGCCCGTTCTACTAAGAAAGATGTCCCATTTACAGAGCAAGAGGTCCTCCAAGCCGTGGCCGAGTCCGACGAGAGAGTCCTTCCTGGAGTAAGGACGTACGAGAACGACTCGGCTCGTCTCGCTTTAGTCGGCGCAGTCGACTTCGAGCAGGCTCTGACGGCAGCTGCAGCCGATGGAGGACAAGCCGCCGACGAGCATATCAGCTCGGGCATGCCAGCTATGGTTGTGGAGACCTTGTTCCCGGGCCATTCGGACCCCCACAGCACAGTCTCGACCCGGCTGGTCAGTTCATTTGTATCTCTAATTTTGTTTATCATAAAAAGCATGCAACTTTGTGCTAATGCTTATGAATGTAGTTGAGAATTCGAACTAATAAATCATCAAAACACACATTTAAGTCCATGTTTTCATTGCTTTCTTGCTGATCGTAAAATTCCTGGGATTTTGTTTTCAATTATTCACTAAGGTCCTTTGTTTTTCGAGAGTTTGTTTTTGTCCTTTCGATTTTTCCTTCTCCTGAATGGCTGTTGTGAAATTGACATTTTTACAGTTTCTGCCAGCTAGAAAAGTTAAAGAAAAAGCTGGTAAACTGAGAAGGTCCATCACAGAAGATATGCTGTCAACCGCAACGTCCAGAAACATACTTTCCATGACATTTAGACAAGTAGTGTTTCAACTGCTTTGGAACTTCGAACTGGTTGTCTTTAGACCTGGAACAGAAAGGAATATGGAGGATCTGGAGAACCCAAGAGAGGTTTGTCATTGTTATTTATTTGTAATGGTTTCTGCTTAAGGAATTTACACCTGCATGACTTTCTTGTAAAATGTAATATCATAATAATCTCTGTCCTGCAGGTGCCATGTGATACTGATAGGTTCAGTTCTCTTATGCATTTCGTATCAGCAGGTCCCTCCATCTTTCACCCTTAGTTCTTCAGATGAACAGATTATGTCTGTGCTCGCAGAAGTTGTGTGCATATCTGCTCTTGAAAACACTGAAAGACAATTTCTTGAAGATTGCGTGGGCAAAACTAAAAGTAATCTGGTCCACTGGTTCCGAAAGCCTAAAAGGACTGTATCCAAAGATTCCTCAGTTGTCATATACAAACTATTTGAAGATGAGATAGTTGACAATGCGAAGAGTTTGCTGAAGAATTTTAATTTAACAAAGGGAAGTTTTAAACCTGTAAAAACAAAATCCAAGTGCTATCGGTGGACACCAACTGCACTCTCTAGATTGGAAAAGATTGGTGGTCCTGAGTTTAGTTCTTGGACTAGTGAGCATGTTCCTGCTTACAGGCTACAAATTGATGCTAATCAGCATAAGGATGTGAAATTTGAAGGCTGGAGAAAATCTGCGGAAAATTGGTGTGAAGTTCTTTTGACACACTCCCAAATGGTACTTTTTTCTTTCCTTGTCTTCAGTCTTCTTGCTTTCAGTGTTTCTTGTCATGGTCTCTGTAATTTGGGTACTGAAGACATGCTAAACATGTTAAAGTGTCCATGTAATGAGGTTTCTAGTTCAAATCTATATGAAATAGGATGATGATGTATGTGATGGGGAATTTTCATTCCCCCTTCCTCTCATTCCTATAATATGAGTGTATTTATGATAGAGCCACGTTAACAATTGCTTATTTAGCATTTAAGTTTAGTGTAACTTAATCTCAGTCGTGAACTATTGATTTATGGAAGGAGTGCTACTTTTATTTTGACTCTGGTTTACACAATTTGTAGGTTGGACTGGCGGACATAATAGATATGTATTATGAAGATCTTTACACAATGCCGGATAAGCAACTATCATGTGGTGTTGTTGCAAATTCCACTAATTTGTCAAATAAGAAGGTACTTCAGTGCATATGTTTTCTTTATCTCTTGGTTAAGTTAATAATTTGAGACCTGATGCATGTATGTGAAGATTTTTGTAAAACAAATGTAAAATTTTGTTATTAGATCTGTTCTCAACCCAGATTGCAATTGCTGCAGGTATGTCTGTACCCTTTGATCAATTGAGTTCAGGTCGGATAATGAATTTGAAATTGGTGTAATTCTAACTGGTTACGTTTATTTCAGACGGGCTCTTTCTTGTTAAGAGTGTTATCTGTCACCCTTGCAAGTGGAATTTTTCTCATCACAATCAGTGCTCTTGGTCAACTTGGTTATCCCTATCCACATAAAGGTAGAAAGTACTTGAGAGAAGACAGGTCTTTTCCATCATCTGAAGTTGATGGTGCACTATATCAGTCGGTGGATGCTCTGAAGGTATGCATGCACCGAGAGGATGATATCATGTCAATCAAATTGAAAATATTTTGGATTATGTAATAAACTTATCTATAATTAGTTTATGAACAATTTTCACGGGAGGCTTCCAAAAATGGGAGAATGAGAATCAGGTTGCATGTATAGAAGTTCTCCTAGAAGTGTACTCAATAAAGGGCTGTGATAAATGAAAAATAAAGATTTACCTTTTTCGCCTCATCTTACTCTGCTTCTTAATTGGTCTGAGAAAAATATGAATTTGGGACTTTATTTGGACAGTTGGAAGCATTTTGCGTATCAGTTGTCAAAAAGATAAAAGATGCCCTGGGTTGGCCGGGTGAGATCAAGATGGAAACAGATGTGGGTGCTTGGACTGGTAAAGTACCAAACTACTTGAGGCTGGTAGTTGAAGATTCTTCCAACAGGGAAGACATGTCAACTTTTTCTTCCTCTTCAGAGAAAATTGATGAAGACTTGAAAGCATCAGCACAAGATATCGCTAGTTATCAGGTAACTTGTGTGTAAAAGTTTACTTTCTTGTGTTTTTTCAGCCACCATTCAATTTGGTTCTCTTTCTCCTTCACAATTATTTCTAAGATATTGGTTTCAATAGTGAAGCAGACCACCTATATGGAGAAATGTCTTATAAGTTACTTCTTTAGGATGCTGGTGTGCCATATCATTGTCAACATGTGGTATTTTAGGGAAAATCATGATCATAATCATGTAGCTTTCGGCTTATTACTCTATTGTTGATTATCCTAGTTGTGCCTTTTCGATGTTTTTAACATTTCTGCATACTCTTTGGGAAATTTTAGGTGGTTCTGTCAACCGATGGCAAGATAGTGGGCTTCCAACCTTTGAGCAGTGTGGCTGTTAACCATTGGGCTGCCAATCCCTTAGCAAAAGAATTATATAGAGGGCGAAAACTTTCACCTGGTAAGTGCTAGCTGTTTTTGTAATCTATTATTATTGTGTTATTAGCTGCCACTAACCTTTGAGATTGTCTCAAATAGGTTTAACAGAACCGGGTCTTAAGATCCAGCGTCCAAATGAGGTTGCTGTCATAGAGTTGTTGATGTCAGTAAAGCCAGATGCCTGTTTTGCTTTGGCCAGGCCAGTTCGATAATTATCGTCTGGTAATTGTGCATAAGGATGGGCATGCACATCTTGGTGATGCCATTGGTACTGCATGTGGTTTGGCTCCTGCAGTGTGGAGTTTTAGATCTTTGAGATATATCGAGTGGAGCAAACCAGAATGTTCACCCCTCTTTGAGATATTGGAAGATGCACCCTGTGGGTTGTGGTTTGTTACCTTTGAGTCACTTTTGTGGATGTGGCTTGATATATAACTTACTCGTCAAGAAAAATTTAGTTGTGTATCATTATCTTAGAAAAGGAAGAGTCAAAAGTTCAGTTCCTTCTCAATACCTTTGATTAAGCTCAATAATAATAAAACCCAATTAAAAGATTGGCAAAATTATACATAAAGGTGGAAAGTACTTGAGAGAAGACAGGTCTTTTCCATCATCTGAAGTTGATGGGGCACTATATCAGTCGGTGGATGCTGTGAAGGTATGCATGCACCGAGGGGATGATAATATCATGTCAATCAAATTGAAAATATTTTGGATTCTGTAATAAACTTATCTATAATTAGTTTGTGAACAATTTTCACTGGAGGCTTCCTAAAATGGGAGAATGAGAAGCAGGTTGCATATATAGAAGTTCTCCTAGAAGCGTACTCAATAAAGGGTTGTGATGAAATGAAAAATAAAGACATGTCAACTTTTTCTTCCTCTTCAGAGAAAATTGATGAAGACTTGAAAGCATCGGCACAAGATATCGCTAGTTATCAGGTAACTTGTGTGTAAAAGTTTACTTTCTTGTGTTTTTTCAGCCACCATTCAATCTGGTTCTCTTTCTCCTTCACAATTATTTCTAAGATATTGGTTTCAATAGTGCAGCAGACCACCTATATGGAGATATTGGTGTGCCATATCATTGCCATCGTGTGGTATTAGGGAAAATCATGATCATGTAGCTTTCGGCTTATTACTCTGTTGTTGATTATCCTCCTTGTACCTTTTCAATGTTTTTAACATTTCTGCATACTCTTTGGGAAAATTTAGGTGGTTCTGTTCCTTCTCAATATATGTTTACGAACTTGAAAAAAAAGAATTTGATTAAGAAGATCGTTTGTCACGCATAACAAAAGAAATTGGTGAATTAAAGTATTGTCTGGTTGTCAAAGAATAACAAGATTGGCAAAATTATACAAGTGTGCGTGTGTGTGTGTGAATTAAAGCAATCAGGGGACCTTTAAAGTTACACACAGAAAATTCATTGAAGCAGTTGATGCAGCTTCTGTTCAAAGCTATCTAAGCAAGAGTTCTCAAGCCCTTTGCCAGAGAAAAACTCCCTCCACTTAGCATGGTTGGTCCTCACCTCCTTGGCTACCTCACTCTCATCATCCATCACAGTTTTCACAGCCTTGCAGACACCCTCCGTTGTAAACACCCCATCTTCATCTCCTTTCTCAACCTCCACTCCCACTTTGAAATCCCTGCTCATCATTCTTGCATTGATGATCTGATCTCCCACATTTGGCAGCAGCACCAATCGGCACTCATTCATCAGAGCCTCCGATAAAGACCCCGAACCGCAATGGGTCACAAAGCACCCCACAGAAGGGTGCTTCAATATCATTGGCTGCTGAACCCAACCCCCATGAACAATTCCTCTTCCTTGCATCCTCTCTTCGAACCCTTCTGGCAATGCTGCCTCAATCGATTCGACTCCCATGGGTGGCTTCAGGGCGGTGAAGAACGGCAGACCTGTAAGCTCAAAACCCAATAGCAATTCCTGGAACTGAGCCTTGTTCAGAATGCATTCACTCCCAAACGCACAGTATATCACGGTTTTGGCTTCGAACCCATCAAACCATTCTGCCCATTTCTCATCTAACTCTGCAGTTGGGGACTCTGGCACCACCGGCCCTGCAAGAATCACTGGCTTTCCAAACTGGGTTTCAACATAATCACAATAAGGCCCTTCCATTTCTCTGCAAGTTTTGAAAGCAATGGCATCACAGTTGCTAAAAGAGCCCATTTGGCGTTCCAGGAATGTAACCCCACGCCCATACTCCATCAATGTGCCGCCTACCAGCGCTCGAGCTTCGTGGGTTTGTAGCTTGATTGATGATGCAGGGAAAGATGGTGGAGGCTCCATAAGATCAGCTTCTGTCAATGATTTTTTGAAAAGTTTTCTTTCTGGGCTTATCAGAAACCCAACAGTTGCAGGACTAATTGTGCAGTAATGCACAGACTTGATGCCTATATCCAGCTGATGCAACAACTCGGGCAGCCAATGTGTGAAGTCAAAGAAAACAAAGTTGGGCCTGAGCTCACAAAGTGCTTGTTCAATGGCAGGGCGTGTGAGGTCCATGGCGGTCACGAGGAGAGAGTGCAAGGGGAAAGGAACGTCGGCCGTGGTTTCGGTGCCGGGAGGAAGGCCGTCGACATGTGGGACGTCGATTGGGATGAAGGAAATGAGATGAGAGTGGAGATTAAAAGCCTCCAACTTTTGTTGTACTTTGGATGGTGAAAAGAAGGAGATTCTGTGGCCTCTTTCAGCAAGTTTGTTGGAGATGTGCAGAAATGAGGTCAGGTGCCCCATGGCAAACCAAGGGTACATGGCAATGTGAAGGGTTTGGTCAGTCATATTTGCAGCAAGTAAATTAGCTGAAATCAAGGAAATCAAATGTTCCTAGAACAGATTGGAAATAATGAATTTTGGCGAACACAAATCAGGAGCTCTGCTGTTGTAACCAAAATTAAAAATAAAATGTTCCAAGAGAGAGAGAGAGATGAAGATGAATAATGTCACGCTTGGAAATGAGTCTTGCATGCCTAACAACAAATCACGAACTTCTTGCAGAAATTAACTAAACTGGTGGTTAGATTAGATACTTTGTATTCGATCACAATAAATCTGAGGAAGACGTGGTCGTTTTTTTTGGTTTTCTAGCTAAACATATAATGGTTTTGGCAAGGCAAAAATTGCAAAACTTTGGATTTCTTTCTACCTTTGGGTGTTACAACAACTTGTACACTTCAAATTTTGTGGGTGGATTGCGAAGTGGACCAGATGGATTTAAATTTATGGAATTGGGTCATTGTTAGTCAGCCCATAATAATAATGGGCTAGAAATTAAGTTCCAAATCATTGGGTCCTTGTTTACTCAGTCTTTTCAAATTCAAAGGGGTATTACAGTCAATTGACCACTAGACCCATAGCATAGGAGAGTCTATAAAACGGAAGCCTTCATAAGAAAGGATTTCCCTCCACAACACGACTCTCGCAGCTTCTTTGATCTTTCCCTGGACTACTAGGGTTTTTAGAAATCACAGTGAAATATAATCGAACCCTAGTGCCCGTATATAATCAACCAAGTTTTTTTGGATTGTTTTATATAGTCGAAAACTGATTCTCAATTTGATCGCCTTTGAACCCAAATTTGCTGCTTCTGCTTCATCTTCTTTTTGTATTCAAACGATGGGAAGGGGAAAGTTCAAGAGCAAGCCCACCGGTCATCGCCAGTTCTCCACTCCCGAAGATCTTCGTAAGCCAAACAATTCTTAATTTTCTCTCTTTCTTATTTACAGATTTTTTTTTTGTTTGGTTTCAAAACTAGTTAGTTGAATTATTTTGTTTTCCCTCCCACTTTCTGGTGTTTCTCGGTAACCAAACGGAGGATTAAGGCCTGCTGGCTCGTTAGATATTGCGTGATTGGGGTGTGTTTTGTAGTTAGTAATCGACAAATTCTATTGTTGTTGTTTGATCAATTTGTTTCATTTTCTATTTTATGAGTGATTGCATTGATTCGAATGTTGATTGTTGGTTTGTTTGATATTACAATTAGGAGATCATGCAAACGAATTTATGTTGTTATTATTGGTTAAAAGAGGGAAGAAAAAAAAAGATGTTGTGAAGTTTTGGGAGATTTGGCTATTTGTAAGTTATAATTATGCTATATTGGCTGAATAACCCAGAAAATAATTTTAGTTTATTGGCCCCTTAAATAAGAAATTAAAACAATTTCAGGCGTGGTGTTTCACTATTGTTTGTCGATATTGAGTTATTGACTCGCTTTAAATGAGATTTCAATTAATAGTGTTATGAGCAAAAAGATACCAATAGAACTTGTAAAAGGTGAGCAAATTGATTCCCATGTTCCTTTTACTATTGAGATGGAAGGGAAGGTGGGATGATGTGAGATAAAGAAGTATGGGCACGACATCGATCTCTTATGGCCTACTACATTTTGTCAAAAGCTCTCTGTGTGATTTAGAGAGATGGAGGGAGAATGAGTATTTGTTAGTAGTGCCTTTAAATTTGTAGTACGAATTTCTGTTTAGATTGGTATGGTTCTCATGTGCATTCTAATATACGTTTGCAGTTGCTGGTACCTCTACTCGTCCTCGCACTTTTTCAAAGGTATGTCTGGCTGCCTATCTCTCACATATTATGTGATGATACAAAATTATCAATTTTTCGGGGTAAGCAAGTTATTTTGTTTGTTTCTATCAGAAAGAAGCTGAATATGACGAAGTTGAAGAAGAAATTGTAGAAAGTTCTGAAGAGGAGTCTGGAGATGAATCGGAAGGACAAGATGAAGTGAGTAAACATGAACTGCTATATATGTAGAAGGTTTTTTCTTCTTGTTGTTTTATACTTTTTAAATGTGTAAGCAATAATGTGAAATCACTTGTCATGTTGTCCAATAATGTTTGCAGAAGAAGAAGGGAATTCAAGGTATTATTGAGATTGAAAATCCTAATTTGGTAAAGCCAAAGACCTTGAAAGCTAGAGACATTGATGTAAGTTTTGCAAATTTCCTTGAACTTAGTTCTGATAGTGAATTTTATGACGAAGTAATATTTGTCTTATTTATTTATGTATTTTTTACAGATTGGAAAAACAACTGAACTCTCAAGGCGTGAAAGGTTTGTTGGGTGAAACTTGAGTGTATGAATATCTTTTTGATCTTAATCAGTTTTATACATCCTCAATTTTTGTGCTTTTGTTTTCAGAGAAGAGATAGAGAAACAGAGAGCCCGTGAGAGATATATGAGGTTGCAAGAACAAGGAAAAACTGAGGAAGCAAGGAAAGATTTAGGTAAGTGTCATTGATTAGTGTTAGTCAGGACACTAATGTTAGCTGACTGACGTGTCACGTAAGGATTGGCTTGCCTTATAATTTCTGTCATGAAGTTAGAATTTCGGTGTTAACATTTGTAATTTTCGCTACCTTGCCTATTTTTTGTTTCACATTATAATTAATGGCTAATGCTCAAAACTCTTGTTAGTTGAGTTCTTTAGAGAAAAAACAATAGCTGAGTTCTTTATAGTTTCAAAATTTTTATTGATCTGCTCTTGTTGTTTATGCAGAGCGTTTAGCCCTTATAAGAGAACAAAGGGCCGAAGCTGCTAAAAAGAGAGAAGAAGAAAGAGCTGGTAATGTTCTGAGTCTGAGACCACCACTAATTACTTGTTTTCTAGATTTACATGATTTGTAATTCTTTACTCCAATTATTTCAGCCAGAGAACAGAAGAAGGTGGCAGCCCGCAAATGACCTGTTTGAAGCAAAACAAGTTATGCTGCTGATAGTACCAGAACTTTTGTGGTCTCTACACTTTAAAGTATTAGTTTAATCTATTATTGAACACCAGTGTTCCAAATTGGTGATTGAGAAAAACAATAAACTTGCTAGAATCTCTTATAATATTTACTGTATAAAAGAGGTTTCATTTATATCAGAACATGGACTGAGCAATTTACCAATCTCATGCCTACATGAGATTGAAATTATGCTGTTTCATTTTTGGATGACAGTATATATTTTTGTAAATTTTCTTTTATGAATCAAAGGTTTAGGTAAGTTGTCTGAGGCAGTGTGTTCATCACATTGCACCCGATTTCAAACTCCTCCTCCATAATAAGACTAGTTTAGAATATCTTCTTTATCAAAAATAAAAAATGCAAAACACTGTGGAGGGCCATATGTCTCTTTTAAGACAGGTGGCAGGGGGAGGAAATATATACAACATAATAACAACTAACGCTCTTCGGCAAAACCAGAAACACAAACGAAACTGAGGCACCGAGAGAGAGCTTAAGACGCAGACATGGCTGAACCCAATACACCTCAAAATGTTCCTCCTTCTTCTTCTTCTTCTTCAGGTAAAGTTCCAGCTGACATGAACAATGGCCACGCCAACAACACCAACAAAAGTTTCTCGGGCCAAAAGATCCACTACCCGAACCCGCCCGACGCATCAAACCCTGACCCGGCAACGCTCCGAGAGCAATGGAAGTTCGCCATCAGGCAGTATAGTAAATGGTACTCCCACGCCTGGGGTACCGCCATTCTCGCTGGAGTTTCCTTTTTTGCCCTCGGTTGGGTCATCAAGGGCTCCAATCCTCTGCCCTCTTTTGGCCGCCATGACGATTCTCCTCCTCCTCCCGACAAAGCCGATGAAGCTCCACGCTGATCAATCTGTTCTCTGATTCCCAGTGAGTTTGCTTTCTTCTGGGTTTTCAATTTTCGGCTTTCGCTTTTACTTTTTTAAAAAGAAACAATTTAAAACAAAATTGTAGGTTCTCTTCAACTTGAATTTATGTTGGCTTTACTGTGATTACTGGGTTTGGATTTCATTGTGCTCCGAGTCAGAATTTGCTACTCTTTTCTGCAATTGGAAAAAAGGAAAGTTCCAATTTTGAATAGGTCGGATTGGATTGATGTTATTGGAAAATTCAGGATTTTGAATTGTCTGGTTGTGAAGCATTTAGAGTAAAATGGACTGAAAATCATCTTGTTTATGGTGAGTTTTGTAAAACTTCCTAATGTTTCATGCTCTAACATTAGTGAATTGGACATTTTCTGTTTCCCTCAGTTACATATAATTGTCCCTGTTTGTTGCTTCTGAAACATTAGATGTCATATTTTCCATACATATGATCTTGTTGTGTTGCTGATTCGCTATCTACTGATGAATGCAGATGCCACATCTCTAGGGTTTAGGGAGGGAGGACAAGCTGGTTCGGTTCACCGGTGTCAAGACTCTTAACTTTCTGTACAGCGCCAACCTTGCAGTGTTGAAAACAGGGTTTATCAATGTGGCTTGAGCATCCTGGAGAATGTTACTAGATAATTTAGGGCTGTGAATTATATAATATTGTGTGAACCATTTCATTTGACGATGGTTAAGCAGGTGATAATTGATAAATGTTTACGACACCAGTTTGGTGTCAGTTTTAGTTTGTTGTAATTAGAGTTCTAATCTTTCTGAACCAAAAGATAAACCCAGTGGACTCAATAAAACACACACATGTTATCGCTTTATCGACAATTTCGATACAAAATCTATCATTGTGCATGGAATTTCTAATCAATGCCATATGAAGCTTGTTCAAAGGTTATCTAGTCTGCTCATGGAGCTTTGACGAACAACAAAAATAGTATCACTTTGCTCAATTTTAGATCAAACAACCGCACTTTATATAAAACTCAACCGAGGAAGGATAATAATACACAAGGGGAAGCAAGTAGTTCAAATTGAATCAAAGGAAAGAACAGTAACATATTCTTAACATCCTAAAGTTTTGGCTAACATAGGGAAGCTTTCGAGTATCCAAAGCATAATGTTTCAAAGAGTTCATATTCTGTTCAGAAAGCAATTTCGTCGAGTCAGGTCAACCTCTGTATAGACATGACCTCGGGATAGAACCTTGAATGCCACTTGAACCATTCCTCCAAATTTAAGCAGAGCAGCATCCAACTTGCTTCACAGCTGATACATCATCCTTGCCCCCAACGTTGATCGTCTGTCCTTTGGGCAAGGCTGCTGGATCATCCCCAATGTCAAGGGCCTTCCTGCTCACAACACGATAGATCTGGGTCAGCACTTCAGTGAAAGCATTGTCGACGTTCATTGACTCGAGGGCAGACGTTTCCATGAAAAATGTGTTCTCTCGTTCAGCAAAAGCCTTAGCATCCTCGGTGGAAACAGCTCGCAGGTGACGCAGATCTCCCTTGTTTCCGACTAGCATGATCACGATGTTGGCATCTGTATGATCCCTTAGCTCCTTCAGCCATCTTTCCACATTCTCAAATGTAACATGACGAGTAACATCATAGACTAGTAAAGCACCAACGGCACCTCGATAGTACGCACTTGTGATTGCACGATACCTTAAACAAAAGAAAAGGAAAAGTGAGATGGATATTTACAAACCATCCCTATCATTTGCTAGATTTGTAGGAGACCCTTCTTTTCCATTTATTGTTGCAGCATTTCCTTGTTATTAGACATTTCAGAGCTTCAAAACAAGATGCATTCTGATTCATTACCGTTATTGCCAGGAATTAGTTTACACAGCACCAATAGACATAGAGGACTGGAAGAATGCTAAGGTGTCTTTTCACGGAGTTGCAATGGGGTATTAAGTCATTTGATCTATCAAATGAAACAACATGCCACTTCGAAATCGAAAGAATGACAAAATGTTCGAACATGTATGATTATGATGGTTTAATAACAGAATTAATGACATAACAACTTCGGATTTAGTTTGAAGTTAGAGAAAGAACATAGCTATCTGAAAATGCAGTTGCTGAAAGGTCGTCAAACTGTGCCACATCCTAAAAACTATAGCAGAGTGAAAAAAGGCACCTAATTACTTATAGAACACTACAAAATGCGCCAGAGCTAAATCAGCAAAGAAAAAAAATGTTAAAAGGCCAGAAACTGTATAGAATTTCAGCTTAACATTATAAACAAAGTCCACTAACCAGTCAGTTTTTCAGAAGTTCAATAAGAGAATTACATTTGCAATTTCATGTTTTCTTCCTCAGCATTCTAAGCAAACAAACAAAGGGTCAAAGAATACACATTAACCAAACAGAGGCATGAAAAATGATCCTTTTCCGATCCAGACTTAGATAATCACATCTGTATAATACCCATGTAGCTAAATTTCTCAGGCAGCCAAGAGAACCCAGAAAAAGAAATGAAAATGCGATTCCAAGATCCAAAAAAACCCAAAATTTAAAAGAAACAGAGAATGTGGATCCAAACCTTTCTTGGCCGGCGGTGTCCCAAATCTGAGCCTTGACGACCTTATCATCGACCCGAATGCTTCTGGTAGCGAACTCGACGCCAATGGTGGACTTTGATTCAAGGCTGAACTCGTTCCTCGTGAACCTGGACAAAAGGTTCGATTTTCCGACCCCGGAGTCACCGATCAAAACCACCTTGAACAAGTAATCATAATCGTCGTCTGCTCTGTACGCCCCCATCTCGTTGCAGAAAATTTATTATAGTTTTTACCTGGTGAATTTTTTTGTCTTCTCTTTGTTCTTGTGTTTGTCTTTTTCTTTGTTTCTGAGAGAAATCAAACAAGTTGGATTGATGGGTAAATGGGTTTTGGAATTATGTTGTATAAATATTAAGAAGCATGGCGGTCTACGTCTGTATGTGAGTTATGGTGGTGGTGAATGGGTTTTGTTTGATTTTGTATTTTGAGAGAAATAGCAAAAGGGAGGTTGAAGACAGCAAGCAAGCTGGAATTGTGGGGTTTTCTTAGTTGGCAAAATTGTGGTTATGATTAAAGACTCCGGTCCCAAATAAATTTCTTAACCTTTTTCCCTTTTGGTCTCACAGCAAAGAAAATTGACAAAAAGCACCCGAATTCTTGTGGAAATACAAACTTTTATTATTGGATTCAATACCGTATATTTGGAATTTTGTTTCTTTTATTTAAAACAGGAAAGAGCAGCGAAGGTCAAAGCTCTTATGACTACAACTAAAAGCCAAATAAGTTCTACAAGGAAGAATAGCAAGACTCCAACTTTTACCATAACACCTGTGAAATCTGTTTGTTTGAAATTTGAAAGACGATATCAAATTGAGAAACCTACTGGCTTTTGCTTTCTGAGATCAGACAAAACAAAAAAAGTTTGTTGCTTTTCAAAAACCCACTTGATTGATTTGAGGTTTATCATAAAAATTTCAAATTTATATAAATTGTATTTTGTATGGCTAGTCATACGTCATCCAATTTTGTATGGGTGTTTTGGGGTTCTGAACCTCTGCCAACATGAATAGAGATGAAAGAATTCAACTAACTGAGTTATACCTCACAAGCTTACGCATATATTTGAGGAGTCATTCTATACACCTATAGATTTCTTATATATTTGAGACATTGGGACATACTCTTAAACGTTGGATCAAACGGCTAACCAATTTGATCCAATGATGAAGAGATAAGACTCTCACTATAAAATTCTATATGCATATGCATGCCGATGATGAGCCCATAGAGACTATAAATGGCCCTGTTTGATGGACTGCCTCATGAATTGCTTGTAACCTTTTAATGGGTTGATACAATGAGGCCCATATTGTCTTCAAGAATAATAGAAGAGCTAGACCAACAAGCTCTCCTCAAATGATATACAAACTAAAATGCTACATATAAAAGTTACCAACCTAAATAAATAATGAAAGGGTCTCGCCTTTGTCCTTTCACATCAATTTCCAAATTAAATAACATATACATGAAGAACAAAAACGTACAAATCACATAAGTGGAGCAAGAACAAGAACTATCCCATCAAGCTAGGTGACTGTTCACTCCAGTCTTCACACTTCACCTAATCCACTCGTGGGGCATATGCAGATTGCAGATTATTGCAGGGGTAGACGCATATGATCTGATCTGATGATCATCAACCACTGTGAACATGCCACGTGGACTTTATAGTTTGCCCCACCAACCAACCATCCCACAAAACGAACCGTCAGATACATATTGATTTACAAAGCACACCTCAAATCAAATATCTTCCACGACCATGCTTCTTTTCCACCCTGCACCTCGTGAGTGAGAGAGAGAGAGAGAGAGAGAGAGTATCATACGTGAGATAGTTCATGCAAAATACAGTAGAGCATATAGTGTAGCTTAGGTAGCTATAGAGAAGGAATTTTGGTAGGGCAACCAAGTCTTGTTTTCTTCGATATATCAAAATCACTCAATCAAATCCACAGAAATAACTGTTGGGCACCAGATTGCAACTTACACGTTACAAATCTGCACCACTCAACTAAGTTGACCCTCCCACCCCCTCCTCGTCAATAACCACTCCCTGCCTCCCTGCCTCTCTCTCTCTCTCAATTTTTCCCTTCCCTTCTGATGATCACCAACTGCAAGCATAGCATAGTGACTGACTGGCTGATGTTATCTGATCTGATCTGATGATGATGATCAGGTTAAAAAACCAAGTGCGCACTGTATGCCGGGTGTTCGTCAAACATTAACACCTTTCCGTTTCTGGTCAGGCTCTCTGATTTGTCCAAGCAAGGTACGTTTTTTTTCTAATGGTCTATCTTATCAAATATTGCTGAAACTGAAAGGCACCCTGCTCAGTTTCTATATACACCTTCTATCAAATCAGGTATATGGCATATATGTGTGTATGTGGGTCCACTCGAATGCCCTAATTTATGATGTGTGTATATATGGACAAAATAATGCATCAAAAGTAATAAAATTTGGCAAATTACAGTGCACACCAGAGCACGATGTTAGCTAGGTGAATGTTGTTCCTAAATATTTTCATGCAACCAAGAAATTTTTTTGTCGATCTCTTCCTATATTGCTTCCTATGTACCATATAAATTTCTTTCCATTTTGGGATATCTATTCCAATTAATGTACATATTTATATACCAAAAATTCTAGTTATACCACATTTATGAATCTCGATGAATCCATAATAAAGATACGAATGAATTGGGAAAGCATCACCCATAATTTATATTTGAAGCAGTTTAACAAAAATGCTTGCAATGAGTTACCTGCATTTACCTCTGCACATGAGCACGATGTGGTTATAAACCGGCCTTCGAAAAGAAACAACAACAAAAACCACATCCATATGCCACAGGTAAATATATTTATATATAATACTTAAACCAGAAACAGATAAAATAATAATAATACATATGTAGGTCCACACAAACTTTGAAATTACTCTAGACACCCACTAATTAACGGATGGAAGCCCTAGCTAATACAGTAAACCCTAGCGAGCGCTAATTAGAGAAGACACATATATGGAGAAAGGACAACGCAGAAACCAGAGCCCGCCTCTTCTAGCTTGCTTGCTTGCTTCCACTCTTCTAAATCTGCAATGTTATCGAATAAGAAGAAAATAAGAGGGTAATTAAAGCTATTCAAAAAGTGTAATTAATAGAAATGAAATGAATTAAAATTAATTACGAGGTAATAGAAAGCGCCGTGGTGGAGAGAGTGGAGGGTGAGACCCCACTCATTGGTGAGAACGGGGTGACCAGAGGAGTGAATGAGGACGGCGTCATCCCCGAAAGCCTCACGCAAGTTGAAGGGACCCGCACCCACCTCGAATGCGACGTCGTTTATGAACACCGTTGATTTCTCCGCACCTCCCGCGCCCATTGCACCCGCTTCCCCAACACCACCTGTTCATTACCACACATAGTCACTCACACAGTATAGCTATCACCAACCGACTACACTAGTTTCATCATCTTCTATCAACCTCTCTCATCAAATATGTACAGTGTATGTATGGAATGTGACCACTGTCCTTTCAAACCCAAACCCGACCCCGACCCGAACCCAGCAGAACAGACCAGAGCAGTCAATCGAACCCATGCACACGTCCTTCCATCTAAAGTACCATCTCATCTTATCTCATTTCATATCAAAATATTTATGTCAAATGCAAAACCTAGCTAGCTATATATAGCTCGATCCATTGCTTCAAAAGACTAAACTACCCTTGTTTCGTACTTAATATGAACTTGGTATAATCAACAAGAAGCTCATCCCACATTGTCAATTTTCTTATGCGAGATATGGGTAAATGTAGATTTAAATGAACAGAATATGAAGTGAAATTTGAGTAAATTGTTGTTTTTACCTTGAATGTTGTGAATCATGGGGGATGGAACAGCAACACTAGTAGTGGGGCCAGTGGTGTGAGAAGCAACCATATTAGTATGGCTAGTTGGAGATGTGGTGGTGACATTGAGACTGTAATTGAGGTGGTGTGGGTCCATGTTCTTCATGTTCATGGCCTTCATCTCATCTTCTTGATGGTATTCTTTCCTTGACATTGCTGCCCCATGGCTCATGATCTCACTCAGCAACAGGCTTGTGCAAGGCCCAGTGTTATTAGTTTGCTCATGAGTTCCATGGTTGGGAACATCAACCACATTAGACAGCTCAGAGAAGCAAAACCCTTGTGTGAAACTGCAATTCGGATTCGGATGCATTGGAAAAAAGAAGGGTTCGGGCAAGACCTCACTGTGATGCTGTTGATGAGGCTGAAAGAAGCTGCTCTGCTGGTTCACAGAAGCAGTTGGAGAGTTAATTGAAACGTCATGAGCAGCGTTGGAGAACCCCATGGAGAAGGCCTTGTTGTTTGGTGCTGATTTGGGAGATGATTTTTCAGAGGAGGATGAGGAGGAAGAAGGTGCAGCAGCATTGATGATGTTGAGAGTGCTTGTGGAGACGGGTGTGGTGAGAGGAAGGTGGGTGTGGGGATGGGTTTGTTGTTTGGATGAGTTGTGGAGGTGGCGAAGCTTATGCTTGCTTCTTGATTTCCTGTTCTGGAACCAGTAGAAAACGTTGGCGTCCCCAACTTGGCCATACTCTTGCAGCTGAGCCCTGATCTTCCTAATCTCATCCCTCGGAGGGTTCACCATCCCAGAGTTGAAGATGGCTTCGAGGATGCGAATTTGCTCTGGTTTTGGGTTCCATCTAGGCTTTGGCTCCGGACTTCTTTCTTCACACCCAGCGACTGTTGCATTCACATAATTAAAATCAAACATCTACTTGCACATAAGATTAAATGTATATGAATTTGTAACCTAGATAACAAATAAGCAAAACTAAAGGATTTTCTTTGAAATTAATACCAATTGGAAAGGGTTTGGTATAAATGAGTGTTGAGGACGGTTACCTGAGGAGTAAGAGGGTCGGTGGCATCCGTTTGAAACGAGAGAAGGGTTGATGTCATGCTGCCATTGGTGGTGGGTGCTGCAGTTTGCAGGCTTGGACTTGAACATGCTAGGCCAGTGTCTGTTTGATGAAGCCATGATGATGATGATGACCAAAGGGATACAAAGACAGAGAGAGAGAGAGAGAGCTAGTAGATATTAAAGGAGCTATAGCTATAGCCAGCCAAAAGAGAAACCCTTTTTGCTGCAAAGGCTAGCTCTTGTTTTGTTTTTCTGGCACTACTGGATGGATATATCCTCTCTAGACCAGCATAACATCACTTCTTATAGTCTCATCATCACCTACTCCTTTCTCCTGTGTGAGTTGAATATATTTTGCATTTAATTAATCAACACCAGTCCTTCCCATCTCCCAAAGAAATTATAAAAATGGAACATGTCTATTGATGATGAGAAAGAAATTATATATATAAAGAAAATTTAATTTGATGTATAAAATGGGCAAAACCCACAACAGGAATCGCCTGCGAGAAAGATAAACAAGAAAGGAAATGGAAATAAATAAAAAGGTAGGGTGTGTACTGAAGAAATTAAAAGAGAGAGTAGTCTCAACCCATCCCTCTTCTTTTTTAGAGAGCTTTTGCTTTAATATATTGATGATGAAATGAAATGGAATGGAATGCTTGTTCTCTACTCAATACTCAAAGTACAACCCAATTCCCCCCCGGACGAGAAGCAAAGGGAACATAGAAAAGAATACCTGCTGGGGGCTTAATTAGAATCTTCATCAGAGATGACAGACCAAGCTCTTAATGCAAAGGTGAGAGAGAGAGAGAGAGGTATAGAAAAGTGAGGGTTGTTCTGATCTGTTTGTCTCCTTCTCTTTCATATACAAATTTTCTTTTCAGATTTGTAAAGAGAGTGGTCAGTTTGGGGTTCGCTTGCAGTGAGTGGATATTAATGGTGAGGGAGAGATGAAGTGAGATTTTTGGGATTATTCTAATGGAGAAGTTTGTTGTAGAGGAATAAATAGGGGCAATGTAGGGGTGGGGGAGATGGTTTGAAAGTCAAGGCCAAGGCCATGGGGCATGTAATTTGTAGGGTTTAATTGGAAAGCGGTGGTGGGAGTCGTGGTAGAGTAATTGCATATTTCATATTTGGGTTTATTTTGAGCAAAAGTTTGGATTGACTCGAGGGCATTTATTTATTATACTAGAGGTTCTTCTTCCTATAGGTTCTTCTAATTTCTTCAAGGAGGAGATGAAGCACTTTGATTTATCTCGTCGTATAGGATGAAACGACACGACACTTGAAAAGCTTGCACGCAACACATACAGATACAGTAGAAGTGGCAGTTCAAATTCAAAAAAAGAAATTTGCTGGAGGCAATGGAAGGTTATAGTTGTGGGACGTGACAATGGTGCTTGCCCTGCTCTTTCTGCTTTTAGTTTTGATAGTAGATAGATAGCTTTCATCAGCTGATGGGTCAGTCGACTGATCACAAAACTTCTTCCTCAACAATCATTTTGCTTATGCTGCCTAGAAAAGCTAAAAGGCAATTTGAGTAATATTTACATGAATGCATGTAAATATCATTTCTTTATAAAAAGAAAAATTGAACACTGCTAATTAATTCATCTTTATTTTTATAATACATGACATGTTCATTGCGAATTTGATTTTGAGTTAGATATTTCAACTTAAAATAGATGATCATCACATATTTCATATACTTTAATTTAACAAATTCATCCATTTAGGTTAGCACAATTCACATGTGGGAGTAAAGAGTGTGTTGAGAACATAAAATCTCACATCGGGAGACATTCTAAACCTTACCCATTAAGAACCTCTTAACTACCTATCAATTAAGTTTGAGTTAGATAATTCAACTTTGACTTAACAATTAATTAAACAAGACCACTTCCCTGATTGGCTAGGATTTACTTTTTAATCCCATGCGCAACATCTTATTTGTAGACTTGACTGTGGTATCTGGTATGGTAGGCAATAAAGTTGACAAAGATCTCAGGCAACGGACCCACGGGATAGAGATATAGAGTTGACCTCCAGTCCTGGCTCGTGTTGAAATATGAATGGGACGAAGATAAGATAAAACTACTTAAGAATTAATTTTAGTGGTAATTAATCAAATTCCTAAAATATGCAGAGATTAGGGTTCCCACTTTGGTCTACACGATTAAATGCAATATTAAGTCTGTGCTGCCATTTGTTTGTCGAGAGTTAGGCAGTGAAACAGGCAAAAAGATAGGTAGCATGTTGAGGGAGAAAATTACTCAATCCTAACTCGATTTGCTGAATTGGAGTGATTTTAATTTTGTTGGGGACTGAGTTGTTTTATAAGTGTATTGAGAACTCGATCCATCTGTGAACATCAAGAGCACGCATTTATTATAGTCTGATGTTTAATATTGGGTAATTACACTGGAATTTTGAATCAAAATTCCATATAAAAAAATATGGAAGGGTGTTCGATATATATTATGTGCATGCAGGGGCGGAGCCATAGCCAGGCCTGCCATGGCTCTGGCCCCCCCATGTAATATATTATAAAATATATGTTATAGCAATACAATTACTGTAATTAGATTAGTGATGGCCCTCCCAATTGAAGATAAAAAAATCTATGTGGAAGTGATTTTAAAATTTTGGCCCCTCCATGCTAAGAATCCTAGCTCCGCCACTGTGGGCATCAATCCAGCTGAACCGATGAAACTGGATGAACCAAACCATAATTACCGATTTGGTTTGGTTTTAACTAAGAAAAAGTCAAATAATTTGAAAATCGAACCAGACCATATATGGTTTGATTCGGTTTGGTTTTGAGCTTTTATAAATCGGTCTAAACCAAATCGGACTGTTTATGTGTATATTTATTTATTTATATTTTATTTTACATGTGTAATACTCTAATTAGTTAATAACTATATATGAATATTTGAATTGAGCTATATTAGTTAGTGAAATATAAAGTTTTATGACATTTTGAGCTTTAAGATAGTTTCGTACTCTAGAAAATGATTTATGTATGAAATAAGTTGCACTCCCAACTCATCAGTTACTATTCAAATAACAAAGTCCAAATCCCTCTTTGGCCAATGTCCACACACTACAAAAAAAAGGCAACAGTCACCATTATTTGGTAACATTTAATGACTGTTGTGAGGGTTACTAAAGGCTTTAATCACTAAAAAAACGCAAAAAATGTGACCAAAAGCCTTTTTAGTCACCAAAAAAAGTCAAAAAAATGTGACTAATTGTCGCGGCCACAAATATCACCAAATAATGATGACTGTTGCCATTTTTTTTACTAGTGACACCTCCCCTTTTCTAAGGCTAAGCTATCTTCTGTGACCCCTGGGACTTGGGTGGTGGTAATTAACAATTAATACCAAGCATATTATAATGCCGAAATGTGGGGTCAATATATTGATCTACCAATGTCTTTAGATAAACATATGACAATTAAACACTAAGAATTCCTTATAATAAGATGCAATTAGACTTCAAATTAATGCATAATTCAGATTATTTTTTTAATACAAGCGCGTGAGAGGGAATTCGAATACATAACCTCGAGTGCAGAGGTAACTGCTTTTAACCACTTGAGTTGCAAGTTCTTTACACAATTTAAATTTTTATGTTCCCAACAAGCTCAAAGTTATCGGAGGGTTTAGCGAAGTTGAGTGGGGAACTATGGTCTGGATTTTGGAAGGGTGGAGGGGAAAGGGAGCTGTCAAAGTTGATAATAGTGAAGGTGGATATATATGTCTGAAAGGGACTACATTATATGTAGTAGGTAATTAGACCATGGACCATGGCAGTAGCTAATTAGAATGTTTCCTATTAAAATATCATGTATATTGAATGATATGCAGAATGTTTCAGGCTTCAAGTCCTTTTGAATTTCAATCGAAAACCCTAAATGGTTGGATACATGCAAAACCTAACCATCAAACCAAAACAACTTGACTGACCCAAAAATGAAAATTCAAAACCACTTTTGATCTATATATTTCCCATGCCCATAACGACATTAGATCAAAATGGGACCACGGCCTCTGCGAGTGTGTATGAGTGTGACTGCATATAAGTGTTTGGGGGAGACAGACAGAAAAGTATGCAGAAACTAGGAAAGAAGAAGGCATCGCATATTTATAGCAACTGGAAGTGGACCTGGACACTAGTTTTCTAGCAGCTTTGGCACTTTGGCTTAATTATGGTGAATCCTCTGCTTCCAATGCCCCATCCCTCGCTTTGAATTATATATCTTTGGCAGTTTGGCTCTGCTGGGTTTTGGAACTTCAACTTCTGCTCCCACTGTATGTATGTGTACGTGTGTATTGTATTTATTGATTCAATTTCTATGTTTGTGTTCTTGCTTTCCCTTTTCAATCAGATTGCTTTTTCCTTCTCACCAATCTGTCTGCACCAGATTTGGAACAATTAACTCCATCGTCGAGCCTTTGTCCTTCACTTGCCATTAGACAATTATATATATCATCACGATGATCATTACAACATGCCATCACACATAACCTGCAGCTCATATGAACCATGGCCTAAGAACAATTAACTAAACATGATCGTTCTAAATTAACATACTCATGTACCAGAAAAACGCTTTTATCAGTAGACTGTGAATCTGGTCACACATTCGTATCCGTTAATACTTCCCAATTTAATAATTTACCAACTTTATACCACTCAGTCACTCAGTTAGTCATCACCTTCCACCCCAATTGGAAGCAAAGGCTTCTGAGTAAGTCCTTTAAAAATGTCGCACTTGCACATGATTACAATAAATAGGGTATTAGTCTAATAATTTGCAACATGAAATAGGTATGTGTGTCTTAGCAAAGATTGCGCCAACAGCCTTCACTAAATGCTAACGTGCACGTAGTAAATACACAACATGATAAGCTTAATTAAATGCTTCAACTAGTTGCACATGCCATGCCACCACCAACATATTATATATCCATATATACGTACAATTTGAAGTCTGTTTCAAGTTTGAAGATCAAAACATGCTTAAAATATATGTTTGGCACAGAAAATTTGGAGTGAGAGAGTGAAATTGCCTTTGAATTCGAATGTTGCTTGAAACTTTTTGGAGTTTTGGAGACCTTATTATGTCTTTGGGTGCTGTCCTATATCAAGACTTAATCAGAAATGTATATATTTACTTGCTCGATCACATTTTTAAAGAGATAAAATTTATATGAAACTTAAGTAAGATTCTGTATATAAATAAGTAATTTTACATAAACCGTACATATATATGTGAGAGATGTAATCATGTTACGAACCATAAAATTGATAGTATATGAAGTTACCTAGCCATATTAATACAATCAACTAGATATAAGATAGGATTATCTATCTGAAAGCGGCTGGACATTCTCGCTTTGGAAGACCATTGAAGAGACTTTAATAACAAAGTTTATAAATAAAATTATTTATGACTAATCCTCGAATCATGGATACACCCTCGTTGGGAATTGAAGAGCACCTACCTAAATTTGATTAGTTTTGCATTGACCTAGTTTCGGACAGTTCTTAGATATCATATACCCTAGGCCTTTGAGTATATATATTCCTTTCAATGTGCTGTGATTAATGAATCTTCACCATATATATATATATCATAATCGTAATATTTATTCCTTTCAATAGATATAGATGATTAATCTCGATTTTGATTGATTTTTTACATAAATAGTTTTTAAATGGTGAGGTGATAAGGAGATTTCTTCTTCTTGGACGAGTCGTACGTACTACATTTTATTGTTTTGGGATACTAAAAAGCAACAGAAATAGTCAGAATTTGAATTGTAAAGAACTCATCTTTGCAATTCCCACCACGTACACACAGCAGCAGCATCTTTATTTTCAGATCAGAATAAACAATTAATCTTGAGAAAAGATTCATGCAATACATAAAAATAAATTCTGTAAGTAATAATATTAGATTTTAAATTGATCAGAAAAACATCATATCGATGCAGTTTCTCTCATTAATTAATTAGAGTTGTTAAATTAAATTAATAGATTATATTAAGCTAAGAATGTCAATGATTCTGCTAATATTCATAGTTTGGGAATATAGAGCTGAAGAAGACAAATGTTTTGGTATTATAAGAAGTTTTAACATATGTTCCAAGTGACTGGAGAATATACGTACCCATGAAATTTTTTAAAAATGTCACATGAACTCATACACCAATTTGTTATTTACTTACCAAGAAAATTAAAAATTAAAAAACAGGGATTTAGAAATTGGGCTGTTTCAATAGCCCAAATACTAGTAGCAGCTAGCCTTTGGTACTTGGGTTGGTCTCGGCTTAACCAAGCTAAGCAGGCCCGCTTTATGCTAATCTCGGGATTAGAAGGCCTGAGTTGCGTATCACAAAACGTGTATAATTAAAATTTTGATATTTATTTATTTTCATGATTTTAAACTTAAGAATATGAAGATCCTTTTTAGATAATTGTTAATTTTATTAGATTATTTAATCTAAGATCGATGACAAGTTAAACGTAATCACACCAACCTAATAAAATTGGACTAGAATAATTAATTAATATACCCATTGTCTCCTTTACAGTAAGTAAATCCTGATATTATGATTATACATTCACATACAATTCTATGTGATGCGGATCACTTACCCTAGTCCACAAGGATAGTCCCCGTTGATCATAAATCAATAAATTTGTAGGTTAGTATAACCGATGATTACGATTAGTTCGATCTTTGCAAAATCACATGTGCATCATAGATCAAACAACGACTATGATTAACTTGATATCTAAGGAATGTGGTCGGTAAGATTTCATGCAATCTTACAGTTAATACGTAATAGGAAGCGGGCATAAATTAATTTAATTATGGGTAGATTTTTTGGAACATAATCAGAGATAGACTTTGGGTTAAAGTAAAAATATAAAAACCTAACCTAATTTCACCACTGCCTTCTTTGATTCATTCTTTCACCACAACTCCCTCTTCATCCGTCTTCTTCCTCCCCCATATACCTTCACCCTGGTATTTATCTTTTAGTGCTTTTCTTTGTTCTTCTTCTTCTTATTTTTTCTCCTTGTATAATATAATAAATTCATAGATAAACTAATACTTGTATAGATTTATATTGTACAAACATGTCAATGGGTAGCGGCAATGGTGTGGAGCTCAACAGCCGGCATGCCTGCGCGGCGTGCCGGCACCAAAGGAAGAAGTGTGACGATGATTGTGTGATGGCTCCATACTTCACAGCAGAGAAGGAAGAAGCTTTCAGAGCAGTGCACAAGATTTTCGGAGTTAGCAACACCTCAAAGTTGCTAAAAAAACTAGAGGATAAGAACCATAGGGGTAGGGCTGCGGAGTCTTTCATATGGGAAGCCTGTATGTGGAAGCAAGACCCTGTCAATGGACCTCTAGGTAAGTATAGACAATTAGAAAGAGAGAATGCACTGCTTAGAGACGCATTGCAACAACAACAAGAACAAGAAGAAGAACAAGAAAAGGATTGTTTGGCTTTGCCATCGTCCACAGTGGAGCAAGAGTCAATTGCCTTGGATCAAGGGAGCAATAATGGTAGTGACATGACTTATGGTTATGCTAATCAAAATTTAGCAATAAATGGGCCTGCTAATGGTACTTATAGTTCTCTGTTACAAGGGCAAGAGGTCACAGAGAGAAAGGGATTAGTGGATAATAATTGTGTTACAGGTTCTAATTATCAGCCAGCAGCTATTTCACAAGGGGGGCAACAAGCATTAGGGCAAGGGAGACAAGAGACACAAAGAGTGATTGGATTTGGTCCTCCATCAGTGCCATTTGACCCAACAATTCAAGGAGGCAATGGAAGGCCTATGCGATTTCAAGGACAAGGCAGAGGAATTGCAGGATTGGATTGTGCAACAAATTCTCCTATGGGGCCAAACATATATGGGCAAATTAGAGGCCATGTAGCTTTTGACCCTTCTCAGAGACAATTTGGGCAAGTGGGTGCAGCTCAGATTGGCCCAAAATTTAGTGAGGGTTTTCCGGGCCACATGAGAGCTGTCACCCAAATACAAGATGCTGGGTTTGTACCTTATCATCATCTTCTTCTTCATCATCAGCCAATTCATATGCAAAGACAGGGGATGACCCAAGCTCAAAATCACCATAGCTTTCAACAATACTCTTTCAACAATCACCAGAGTTACGAAACTGGTCAAGGTAAATGTCTTGTTGTTTAGGAATGCATTTTTAGTATGATTATGTACATTTTGCAAAGTTCGTAACAATAGTGAGAGAGTGATGAATAATTATTTTATTACTAATTTCTTGACTAAGACTTGTTTATTGTGATTGTAGATGTAGAGCACTTCAATCAAGTGAAAAGTGAAAGGCGATGAAAGATGCAAAGTGAGTCCTTCAGTTATAACATCTATATACTTTTTTGGTGAAATTATTTTATCCTCATTACTTACGAGGATCATGTGGATCAATCCACAACTCATTTTTAATTGAAAAGTTATTGAAGGTAATGTCTCCTTCATATTAATCATTATTTTTTTATTCTATTGTTTAACTTTAATAGTCATTAATCTTCAATCGGTTTGATTTTGGGATGTGATCCCATATTAACAAGAAATATTCCATAGCTTATGTGTGTGCAAGGTCGATTCACACATAAGAGGTTCGAACCTAGATTTGACGTGTTTACCAACAATTTGAAAAACCAAAAAGAAAAATTTGTGCATCTATTATTGAAGGTAACTCATGAACTAATTCTAAATTATTGGTATAATCGAATGTATATTATGGCACTATTAGTGAAGATATACCTTGTGGTGTATTTCTTTGTATAGTTATTGTGCTTCCACATTTGTATTAACCCTTTTTGGGTAGTTTATGCCCTTGTAGCTGATGGTCTTGGTGCTTAAATTATGAATACAATTATCGCTTTACTCTAGAAAAAACAAACCTAGTCTTCATGTTCATTCTATTCAACGCACGTGAGCTATTATTAGTCTTTAATTATCCCCCATCTTCTTCAGTGTTCACGAAAATTTTAGGACTCTGTTGTTGTTGCTTGCTTTTGATTTGAAGTCTTTTCATCGTTCTTCAACAAATGGTTAAAAAGTCAAGGAATCGAATTAGGGTCAATTTCAAATGGACCTACCAACTTAGAAAAGTATAATGTACGACCGTGATGACGTCATATGCACAAAAAGTTGAAAAAAATGGGATAATATATATGACCAATTTTATGGTCATCCCAAATCCACCAAGAAACGTCTTAATGCACTCTTTACATAGAGTCACACACCTTGTTGACTTTACCAACCCATTACCCCATACCATGTGAAGAAGCTAATCCATACTTTTCCATTGCATTGCATCTGAATTGCCAAATTATTTTTATAGAAAAATAATTATATACGTTGCTCTTGTAATATGTTTTTAATTTCAGATACATAAATAACATTTATCCGCACATTAGAACATCTTAGATTAAAGTTATATTCTGAAGGCAATCTTTTGAGAGAATGATGTATTAAAAATGTCTAGCAATATATCACCTCTTCAACCCGTCTCTGGGGCATCGATCTTTTAACCCCAAAATCACCCGAAGAGCCTATACCAAAAAAAGACACTGAATTTCAAAATTTTCCATTTTCAGTTAATGCTTGGTATGATTATTTTGGGAGAAAAAAGAATTATAGGAGTTGGGGAATGGGTACTATCAAGGGAAGCCCAGGGCAAAAGTCGTTCACCACCTAACAATCAAGTGGTGGAAAATTAGTCCAAATTCTATCCTTGTTGGTTTCTATCACCTCCCTCGTGCCAATAAAAATTCTTTGACCCCACGTTTGTCCCCTATTTTAGTCCAAAGTTAAATACAAGTCTAGAGCCATATGTCACAATCTTCAAAGCTTTTCTTTTTCCAATTCAAAGGCTCCTTATAAGGGAGGAGAAGAAGAAGAAGAAGAAAACTTAGGAAGAACTAAGAAGCCATGGTTTCAGCCTCCACACAAAATGAGCTACCGTTGAATGAGAATGACTCACAAGACATGGTCATATACCAAGTCCTAAATGAAGCCAGGGCTATCAACCCCTCATTCTTGCCACAAAGACACCAAATGAACCACCAACCAAATGGCCTCGAACCCTCTAATAAGAACATTGGAAAGAAGCACTATAGAGGCGTGAGGCGCCGGCCTTGGGGCAAATATGCTGCTGAAATCCGTGACTCTGCGCGACACGGTGCGCGTGTATGGCTAGGAACATTTAGCACAGCCGAAGAAGCTGCCTTGGCATACGATCGAGCAGCTTTTAGAATGAGAGGTACTAAGGCCCTGCTTAATTTCCCACCTGATGTAGTGGCTGCATCATCTTCGCCATCATCTTCGATTCATAGAGTTAGGCCAAGTTTTAGTGTACCCAGCAGCTCAAATAGTAATAGCACAACTTCAGACTCAAGTGGCAGCTCTAGCTTGCTTTCAATTGGGACACCAAGATCAGAATCTCAGAGCAACACAAGTAATGTGGAGGCACAAAATATGCAGGGTCCTATCATCTAGAAAGGTTCTGTCTTTTTTCATTTCTGTCTACCAAGCATTAGGACATTAAATTTCATTTCATATAGTAAGTTCCAGAGCTGAAGCTGTGTTGGAAAGTGTGTAAGTTTTCTTTTTCTTTTTCTAATTAGCCAGTTACTTGTCATAGCCTGTGTATATTAGTTTTGCATTGTTTGTGAATGCTTTGTTGCTTTGCCAACACTCACAAACACACAAATATAATTCACTGCGAAAGGAACAAAAGAGGTACAGAAATGTACTGCTGCAAGAAGTGAATTTTATTGGTATGTATTGTACTTAATAAGAGGGCCAGTAAGGCCAGAAAGATGCAGAGTTATGGGTGAAGAAGAAAGACCTAAAAGATTGAATCAGTTGGAATTTTTGTGCTAATGCCATCTTTTATTTTCTGGTTTTGGAAATGAAGGCAATCTGTTTGTGGAAACTAACTTCATGAGAAAAAGATGAAATTGATGAGAACCAATAAGCATATGGTTCCACAGAATGGGAACACAAACAATCTTCAACCTGTTCACATTTGACAGTCATTCTTTACCTGGTATACTTGTCAAACTGGCCAATCTTTGGTTGGTGGTGGGTATACAATATATAAACTTTTTGGCCTTGTTTATTAGGGGGACCAGACTAGCAAAATGCCTATATTTTACGTGTTTAATTGATATACAATTAATTGCCAGTTTGGTTAATTAAGTCCTACCTAATCCCATAGTTGTTTTTTTTAAATTTTTTTAATCCTTTTGTTCTATTCTATTAGAAGTTGAACCCAAAACCTCCATCTTGACAATACATTTAAAAAATTTCTTATTAAAAACGGGGAAAAAAAGTAATTAGATAAGTTGAAGGTATAGTAGGGTTGACCTTGAACAGGAGACTAAAAAAAAGTAATTATAAAAAATTAAGGTCGGTTTATAGTGGGTGGCTTTCCTTTATTTTATTCCTTTTAATTATGAAAAGATGGTTGAGCATGTGAAAATAGATAAGACTTGAGATAGAGATGGTCAATTTGAACTTGGCAATGCATCTCTTCTTTAAAAGAGAGATATGACAAATAATTGAATTGAACTATTACATGGAAACCTTTATGTCTCTGTTTAGAATCTTTTCTGATATATCATTTTCCAACTTTTTTCTTTTTATCTCCCTCTCCATCTGAACAAATCATGCAACCTTAACTTAGCATCTTGTTGATTAATGTTGCAAAATACATGGGAAATTTGGTGATTTATATGATGTTTTGCTAACTCTTCCTCTAAGGCTAGTTTGAAAGAAAAAAAACCTTATACAGCATCTCCTTGACTAGCAACTACAAAGAATGTTTAGAGACAGAAGCATTCATGTACAAGATTTTTGTCAAAAAGAAGACAGCAAACTGTCCAAATAATCACTTCCCAGGTCTTGGAACTCAAACACATCAAATTCATCCCCCAACATGTTTTGCATGCTTGCCTTCCTTTTCAATGCAGGTTTTCCATCAGTCATTGCCTCAACACTTTCTTCCCACTCCCTCAATGCTCTCTTCCGGGAATTTGAAACATTTGTGGATGAGCAGATGTTGAAGCAACCCAAACCCATAGCCTTTGCAACTGTTTCAGGAGGGAAGTTGAGAATGGCTTTTGAGCCTCTAATTCTCAAAGCAGCCTTGTCATAAGCCAAAGCTGCCTCCTCTGCAGTCTCAAAAGTCCCAAGCCAAACTCTAGCTCCTTTTCTTGTTGAGTCTCTAATTTCTGCTGCATACTTACCCCATGGCCGCCTCCTAACTCCGCGGTAGTGCTTCATAATTTCCACTTTCTCCCTTCTCTTCTCAACCTTTGCTTCAAATTCTGAGTTTGTAGCCCCATTGCCTTCTAACTTGACATTGCTTGACACTTCCATATTGTGTCCAGGAACAACACAACTATCAAGAAGCTCTTCCCAGGCCTCGGTTCCCATTGATATCCACCTACCTAGACTTGGTAGCCTTTCTAGAATTTCCATTGACCCTTCTCTCCCATCAAGAGGAGGCAGTTCTTTCCAGGGTTTAGACAACTCTGTTGTCTTTTTTGCTTCTTCTTTCACTCCATCCACACCGATAAAGCTCGCCCACACGTTCTCTAGAATAGCTTCAGATGCAACCTCAGCTGCATGAGGATCACTATGTACAGCCATGTTACCAAATCTTAAAACCAACTCTCACTTTCACACAAAGTAGATATGAGGGGAGAGAGAAGATTGAGAATTGGGGAATATAAAGCACTAAAAATAGACGCGTGAACAGCTAAGATATATATGCTTTTGTGCTCTGAATTATGAATGGGAACTCAGCTGCAAACTTGTGGCTCAATCCAGCTGCTAAATTCATGCAGGATTTTAGGACTTAATTGCTTAAAATAAGAAAGTGGGATTAATTTTTAAAGTCTCCCACATCGACTTGTGTGGTTGTTCTAATCATAAGTGCGGCTTTATCGATGTAGATTGTAGATTCTATGTACTTGGCATTTTATATTTTTCAAACCTCCCTCAAATTCATGAAGATTGCATAAGAAACAGAGCAGAAGAAGAATTGAAAGCTGGCTAGAGTATAATAAGTTGAATTTTAATTGGCACGTTTACACCTCTCCCTATTAAACAATCCTAATTCTCATTGATTTCATTTTTTTAAATCTTTCTTCCCACAGAGATTGCTAGTTTTAAAGTTGAAAAGTGCCACCCTTTCTTCAAAAGACATTATAAAGTGGTTTAAGTTTTGACTTATGGTGATCCTTTCTGCTAATACATCTGCATAAACTTATTTGGTTCTAGAAAAGGAGAAATGGCGAAATCGAAAACTCTCTGCTAAGCAAACAATCAGACCCTTAGGCCTTAGCCAAGAGACCCAGAAGGGCAGAGCAGGAGCAGGTGATCGAACACGGTATCCAATAAGCTGGCATATCTTAGAGCACAAGAATTGCCAGCTTTGATTAAGAAGAAGATGCATTATTAAAGCTATCAATGTCACAAAGAAGCCGCACGCTTCACCTTAGAATATTAATTAATAAAAATAATTTGAACCCAAAAAACAAAGAAAGAAAGAAAAGTTAATTAAAATAATCAATGGGTGAAGATCAAAGCAAGGGATGTTGTTGTTACACAGATGCGGCGTATTAACATGTTTTATTGTTTGTTTTTTTGGAGTGGAGAAACTTGTGCAGTAAGGGATCGCAAAAATCAATGGGTGCATCTGAATGAGCCGTGTTAGAAAGAAATGTATGCAGCAGAGCCAAAGGGGTTTGACTTTGATCACCTCTCTTTGCTTCCATTGGTGATCAAATCAGCACATATTCTTTGCAAGATTAAAATCTGTTTGGTAACCCTCGCTGACTTTAGTGAAGAGGACCAAGAGGCTTGGACATTCGGCTTAGGAGGGTATATTCAATTGTAATTTTAATCGATTGTAATTATATAATTTTAATGTAATGAATTTCAGAAGGATTTGTGTAATTACAAGATTTTAGTTATGATTTTAATATATTGTAATTACATGATTTTACTTAACTTATAGAATCAAATCAAAAGATTTATTATAGGATTCCATATGAAATCGAAGCCATATAATAACATGGGTTAATTCAACATAAAAAATATCGTTAATTAAAAAAAATTAGGCACAGCTAAAAACATAACTCATTTCTTGTTCTAATCTACGCATGCTTGTTGGTGTGCTCTGCAATGGTTGAATTAACCCATCCCTTGTTCTAATCTACGCATGCTTGGTAGGATTTAAAACTGAAGTGTGGCTGGCTGTGGTTGGTTGCTTTCAAGTGAGTGGTGTGTGCATGTGTTGCTATTATGGCGTATGTTTGTGTGGCTGATAGTTCAGCAAATTAGTCAAAACAATTATGCACAGCTATGAGAAGAAACACGAGAAGAGATTTTATCCAAAAAGCACGAAGAGAGAAGATATCAGTAATTTCTCAAATGTGTCTGTTCATCTACTCTCAAAAGAAAATGAAAGAAGAATCAGGCATAGGAGGGTGAGATTTTTTTTTAATGGGGTTTGGTATTATCAACCCCTCAAAATCTCACACAATACAACATTTAATGAAATACCTCAAAATTAGTAAGTAATTGAATATACCAAGACTTTAATTCATTACTTATGAATCCTAATTGAATACCACTGAACTTTAATTCATTACTTAAAAATCCTAATTGAATACAACTGTACTTTTAAGCTTCAAAACAATCTATTAAAATCTTAATTGAATACTTACCCTAAGTCTGTGGGAGAATTGGGCTACAAGCCCATCTTTTAGTCATATATTTGGGCTTTTTTTATTGGGTTTTTATGCATAGTTGGTACCTACACTCCTTTATGTTTTAACTATTTCTTATCTCTATCCAACTCTTTGGGTGGTTACCAGCGTGGTGTTAGTTTAATTGCCCCCTCTCCTGTTCTAACATTGAGCAAACAAATAAAGAAAAACTTAAGGGATGGTTGAAAAATTCATTGATTGATTTCTGGAAACGAGTTAATGTTCCAACAAATCTCTGCAAATCTTTTTTATAGCAGATCAATGCAAGTACTTGAAACCAAATGATACTATTAATAGCAATTAGTGTAGTTAACATTTTGAGATGGTAATGTTGTAGGCTTGTGTTGGTTCATGATAATAATATACATACTTTGCCTTAGGAGTAAGCTTCAATCCAGCCGAACCAAACTGGTACAATTTGGTTTGGTTTTGACCAAGAACAAGTCAAACAATTTAAAAACTTAACCGGACTGTATATGGTTTAGTTTAATTTGATTTTGAGCTTTTATAAACCGGCCTAAAACAAATCGGACCGTTTATGTGTATATTTATTTATTTATATTACATTTTACATGTGTAATACTCTAATTAGGTAATAACTATATATGGATTGAGCTAATTAGTTATTGAAATTTGAAGTTTTATGGAACATTGAGCTTGAGGATGGTTTCATACTCTAGAAGATGATTTAAGTATGAAGCAAGTTGTGAATTTGTTGGTTATAATTGGGCCAACAATGTTGAAAAAATGTAAAAAGAAAGGGCTTAAACCCAAGTCATCTTAAATTGATTTGGTTTGATTCGGTTTCCTTCATGACTTTGTCAAAACTGAACTGAACTAACCGTTATGTCGCAATTGGTTCGATCGTAGTTTTGAGGTGAAACATATCCAATATGGACAATGGCCACCCCTATTTGGATCATTTTTATAAAAAAAAAACTTGTATTTTACTGAGTCTCTAAGTCGTGTATGGTAAACGAAAATTACGTACGTACATGTATAATACGAGTAATCAATAGGAAAATACTAAAAAAAAATTATACATGTAATAACTCTGGAAAAGTAAAAAATCAAAAGGGGATAATAAAGACTCAGGTAATGCCCTAATAGTAATGGATAGCGCTCTAAACTACTCTTATCGATAAACAAAAATCAGGGTAAATTTTTTATTATTTAAAACAGGATCCCAATATATATTCAAAGACTATAGCCGCGTGGCTATACATTTTAAATATTTTTTAAAAGAACGGCTATACACTTCAAATATTCAAAGTGTATAGCCGCATGACTATACTATTTATTAAAAAGCTTTGGTCTCCTATATAATCCATAGCCTTCCTAATTATTAATTTATTCAAATAAAAGACGATTTTACTCCGGGAATATTTTAATAGGTTTAAAGTTGACTATTTGTTTGGACAGGAATTTGGGAATTTTAGCAGTACCGTTGCGTAGAGCACGTCAAGATGAGTCCGTAGACACGTAGTGGGCTCAAATCGAAGTTGTAACGAAGAAGTTATGATCTACGGAAGCCCAGTGACATAACCGTAAATATTTCTAATTGGGTTTTTAAAAATCAGATTTCTCTCTCTCCCCCTCACCCGTGCGACAGCAGCCCCCTTTTGGATTCTTGCTTGCCGCCGTCACCTCCGACCATCACTTGAGGCGGGACCAGTCCCAAAATGACTGGCTAGTCGTCCTCTTCCTACCCCAACCCTCAGCCTCCACCACAACAGTCGTATTTCACCGGAAAATACCAAAAAGTTATCGATTTTACCCATAACTTCAAGGAGCTTGTTTCTGGCCACCAAATTCTTCGATATAGGTATGCTTTTTCATTCTCTCAATGTGTTCTAGCTGATGTCTGCATTATTTAGGATCGATTTATGAGTTTTGTAACTCGTTTTATCGCTTGAAATTTGGCCGGTTTTCGGCTTGCAATTTAGGCATGATCACCTAATATGTTTCAACAAGTGGTGGATACACCTAATATGTTTTTTTATTTTATCTTCTTCTTATTCTTCCTACAGTCCAAAGCTTTATCATCGACCAAAGTGGACCCCAAACTTGGAAAGAAGAGGAGGATTGATGATGTCAAACAGTCGCTCCTGCATTCACCAGAACCAGAACCAGAGCCGCAGCTCGGGCTTAAAGAAATCGGCATCTTCGGTTCAACGAGGATGGAACTGTCGAAAATACGGCTTGTGGAGACTCTCACCTGCGGTTTACTGTCGGAGGTGAGTTTCCTCCAAAACCAATTATGAATATTGTTAAACATTAACATCCACTAAGTCCTATACTGTTAAACTGATTGTGTATTCTTCTCTTCAAATAAATATAAACTTTGTTTCTACTTCAAAGTTTTAATAGTCTAATTCCAAGTCCTTCCTAATACACCAACTATACCTAACCCCTTCACACATAAACTAACAAATACCATGTTTTGAGTAGTTCCTTCATATTATTTCTTTGTATACATTTGTCTAATTATTTGCACTCGCCTAACTTTTGTAGGGATTCCACATTGTCACGATGTCGCGAGAAAAGGGGACGTGCAAGGCTGTGAAGAGAGGATCGGCAAAGGCACACTGCACGGTTCTTCCCCACGAGAGAGACGTTGTTGCGCGGGTGCAACAGCTTGTTGCATTTGCATACCGCAACATAATGCAAAAAATAAACAACTAGATTCTGGTGATATTCAAACAAAAATCAGTCCAAGTAGAAAACAAAGGCTTCCTTTCCCTCCAACTTGGCATTTGCACATGCTTCCAGCACTTGTCACCTTAAAATGAAACAAGCCAAATACAAGACACAATAAAAGAAAATAGATTTCTATTCAATTGTGCAGTTCGATATGAACCAACAAAATGCTAAAAATAAACAGTTAGATGAATAGAAATCTAGAATCTAGATTTTTGTTTGAATATCACCAAAATCTAGCTGTTTATTTTTAGCATTTTGTTGGTTCATCTTGAACTGCACAATTGAATAGAAATCTATTTTCTTTTTACTATGTCTTGTATTTGGCTTGTTTCTTTTTAAGGTGACAAGTGCTGGAAGCATGTGCAAATGCCAAGTCGGAGGGAAATGGAGCCTTTGTTTTCTACTTGGACTGATTTTTGTTTGAATATCACCAGAATCTAGTTGTTTACTTTTTGCATTATGTTGCGGTATGCAAATGCAACAAGCTGTTGCACCCGCGCAACAACGTCTCTCTCGTGGGGAAGAACCGTGCAGTGTGCCTTTGCCGATCCTCTCTTCACAGCCTTGCACGTCCCCTTTTCTCGCGACATCGTGACAATGTGGAATCCCTACAAAAGTTAGGCGAGTGCAAATAATTAGACAAATGTATACAAAGAAATAATATGAAGGAACTACTCAAAACATGGTATTTGTTAGTTTATGTGTGAAGGGGTTAGGTATAGTTAGTGTTGGTGTATTAGGAAGGACTTGGAATTAGACTGTTAAAACTTTGACATAGAAACAAAGTTTATATTTATTTGAAGAGAAGAATACGCAATTGGTTTAACAGTATAAGACTTGGTGGATGTTAATGTTTAACAGTATTCATAATTTGTTTTGGAGGAAACTCACCTTCGACAGTAAACCGCGGGTGAGAGTCTCCACAAGCCGCATTTCCGACGGTTCCATCCTCGTTGAGCCGAAGATGCCGATTTCTTTAAGCCGGGGCTGCGGCTCTGGTTCTGGTTCTAGTGAATGCAAGAGCGGCTGTTTGACATCATCAATCCTCCTCTTCTTTCCAAGTTTGGGGTCCACTTTAGTGGATGATGAAGCTTTGAACTGTAGGAAGAATAAGAAGAAGATAAAATAAAAAACATATTAGGTGTATCCACCACTTGTTGAAACTTGTGCAAACATGTAAAAACATGTGAAACTACATGATGAAACTTCTTTTCAAGTTTGGGGTCCACTTTGGTGGCGGATGATGAAGCTTTGGACTGTAGGAAGAATAAGAAGAAGAAAAAAAAAACATATTAGGTGTATTCACCTCTTGTTAAAACTTGTGTAAACATGTAAAAACATATGAAACTACCTGATGATCCACCACTTTCACATCACGACAGAGGGTACTCAGACAGTGGAGGGCTGACTCAGACTTGGACTTGGACTCCACAACCAAGATTGGCTTCTTCTTCTTTAAGTCCAGGTCAGGAGTACGGGTATCGGCAGGGGCGATCACATATGGCTCCACCAGCTCAGGATAAAGATCAGGAGATTGTAAAAACCCACAAAGAAAGAGACTTTAGTAACAAAACAAACAAGAAGATAAAATTTAAAAATTGTAATATAACAAAGAAGAATAAACTGTCAAACTACGACATCATCTGGGTTGAACATAGGCACATGCATCGCAGGGGGAAATAGATGCTTGTGCCTTATCTGGCACTGAGACGCAGTTCTCGACCTGTTGAATGCATCAGATGTGCTAGTCCAGCAGTTTGGGAGCATGACATGAAGCGATTCCAATTCTCTATCCTCTTCTGGGTTTCAGTCGCACTAAAACAAAAATAGTAATGTTAAACCCAAAACAAGAAAAAAAACCAAGTGTTAACGGGTGAATTTGTACATAACGGATTAAGACATAATCACACACATAACACAAGTGTTTGAGTGGTTCACCCATAATGGGGCTACATCTACTATAGTTTATAGCTTTGTATTTGTATTTGAATATGGAGATTACATTGTACATGAGAGAGATATGGGGAGAGCGGCTTGAGAGCTCTAGTAGAAGATAAATAGAGAGCTTTGGGAGATCTTTGGGCAGCTCTTGGAGAAGTGGCAGCTGCTCCATTTTTCTTAGAGGTGGTGAGCTCCCTTTTGTAGTCCAAGTAGTGGTAGAGAATGCATGGCTCTCCTTGATTTGGGCATTCTACATGGTCTCCCCTTAATTTGGGGGCCTTGGGCATTGAGAAGGCATGGGAGGGGGCATGGCTAGCTACTCCTTGTTTGGTGGGATGTGAGGTATAATAAGCAATCCCTTAATTGTTGGGGACCTTCGAGTAAGACCAGTATCTGACTGAGCCGAGCATATATTTGTTGTGGTGGTAAGGCCGAGCTGAGCACATCTCTGCTGGAGGTGGTGAGACCGAGCCGATCACATGTGTGGAGATAATAAGGTCGAGCCGAATCGAGCCTTAATTGGTGGGATTTGCTTAAGGGGGAAGGTGAGGTCAACAAGGTGCCAACAGAAGCCCCAAAGTTCACAGTCGAGAATAGTTTCTTGGCTGGGGACTTTATAGTAAAACCAGTTTTGACCGAGCTGAGCACATATCTGTTGAGGTGGTGAGGCTGAGCCGAGCACACATATTGAGATAATTTTCCCTCTTTAAGCATGGCGAGACATATTGGAGATGGTTTGGCCAAGCCGAGCTCACATATGGAGATAATAAGGTCGAGCCGAACACATATGGAGATAAAAGGGACCGAGCCGAACACATAAGGAGATAATAAGGCCGAGCCGAACACATATGGAGATAATAAGGGCCGAGCCGAACACATATGGAGATAATAAG
>NW_018922695.1:3634-25572 GCF_002207925.1 Prunus avium
TCATGAGACCACTTGTCCTCAAACTCCTCAACAGAATGGTGTTGCGGAACAAAAAAATCGACACCTCCTTGAAACAGCACGAGCTCTTTTGATTGGAGCTCATGTTCCTCGCCACCATTAGGATGATGCTATAGTCACCGCAGTCTACCTCATCAACCGAATGCCTTCCAAAGTTTTAGACTTCCGGACTCCATTACAAGCACTTGCCCAACATGGGCCCTTACCCTCCGTTCAGATGCTTCCGCCCCGAGTCTTTGGTTGTGTGGCATTCGTCCACCTCCATAAGAATCAACGTGGCAAACTTGATCCATGTGCTCTCAGATGTGTGTTTGTAGGCTATGCTGCCCATCAGAAGGGATACCGATGCTATCACCCCTCCAGTCGTCGTACATATGTCACTTTGGATGTCACTTTTATGGAATCGGAAATGTTTTTTCATGATCCGATGTCCAACTCTCCGCCTCACAGAGACATACAAAGAGAACCACTGGGCAAGGAGGCCCTGGAAATTCAAGAACTTGAAGATTGGAGCAAAACGGATCCCAAAAGTCCAGAAGAAAATGTAACCTGCCCACCCGCGACCGGTCGCCAGGAGCCCAGCGACCGGTCGCATAGAAGTACTGAAGGTGAAATTCGACTCTGTCCAAATCCGACCGGTCGCCAGGAGCCCAGCGACCGGTGGCATCAAAGTACTGAAGCTGAACATCGAATCTGTCCAAATCTGACCGGTCGCCAGGAGCCCAGCGACCGGTCGCGTCAAAGTACTGAAGCTGAACATCAAATCTGTCCAAATGCGACCGGTCGCCAGGAGCCCAACGACCGGTCGCCCCAAATTGCTGGAAGTTTTCGAAACTGCCCAAATGCGACCGGTCGCGATGAAACCAGCGACCGGTCGCTCCACAGCAGAGAGCACAATATTTTTTCCTACTTCGCCGACGATAATGATGAAGACCCCCCTCACATCTCAGTACCAGCTGATCAATCTCCTGAGAATACTCCTGAGGTACGTGATTCTACTACATCTACTGTTTTAGTTGATGAAACTGTTAGATATCAATTACCCGATACACAAAACCGTGGAAAACCGCCAATTCGGTATTCACCGGATAATGGCAAGGCATCGAAGTATCCAATTGCAAACTATATTTCTGCGGAAAAATTATCGGCACCCCTCCAAGGCTTTGTACACCAGTTATCCGCAATTCATATTCCAACCAAAGTGAGTGAGGCATTGAAGGATCCAAAATGGGTTCAAGCAATGAAGGAGGAGATACATGCTCTGGAGAAAAATCACACATGGACACTGGAGAATTTACCTCAAGGAAAAAGGACTGTTGGATGCAGATGGGTTTACACCTTGAAATACAATACTGATGGGTCAATTGAACGTTACAAAGCACGACTTGTGGCAAAGGGATACACGCAAACATATGGTATTGACTATGAAGAAACCTTTGCCCCTGTTGTAAAACTTAACACCGTTCGAGTGCTATTGTCCATTGCAGCAAATCTTGATTGGCCTCTCCACCAATTTGATGTGAAGAATGCCTTTTTCCATGGAGAACTCACAGAAGAAGTCTACATGAATATCCCACCAGGATATGTTACATCTACTCATGCTAATGTGGTGTGCAGATTACGAAAGGCATTATATGGATTGAAGCAGTCTCCTCGGGCATGGTTTGGGCGTTTTACCTTGGCAATGAAGACTTATGGTTTCAAGCAGAGTAATTCTGACCATACTCTATTCTTAAAACACAAGGGAGGAAAGGTAACGGCTCTCATCATTTATGTCGATGATATGATTATTACTGGGAATAATAAGCAGGAAATTTCTCAACTACAAAAAGGTTTGGCAAAGGAGTTTGAAATGAAAAATCTTGGTGGACTCAAGTACTTCTTGGGCATTGAAGTTGCTCGATCAAAGCAAGGCATATTTCTCTCACACAGGAAGTATGTTCTAGATTTATTGGCAGAAACTGGCATGTTAGATTGCAAACCTGTGGACACTCCAATCGTTCAGAATCACCACCTTGGGGAATATCCCAATCAAGTACCCACTAACAAAGAAAGATATCAAAGATTGGTGGGACGACTGATCTACCTATCCCATACCCGACCCGACATCGCGTATGTTGTAAGTGTTGCTAGTCAGTTTATGCATTATCCAAGTGAAGATCATATGGATGCAGTTCTTCGGATTCTTAAATATTTGAAGTCCACACCAGGAAAAGGACTTATGTTCTCTAAAAATGGTCATCTGAATATTAGTGGCTATACAGATGCAGATTGGGCAGGGAATGTCACTGATAGACGATCAACATCAGGGTACTTCACATTTGTGGGAGGTAACTTGGTTACTTGGAGAAGCAAGAAACAAAATGTTGTTGCTTTGTCTAGTACAGAAGCCGAATTCAGAGGAATCACTACTACAAAAATTGAAATAGACGACGGTAATCCACCGTCGTGTATTTGGCTTTTCAACCGTCGCGAAATCGACCGACATCTTTTGATTCATAAAACCACGACGGTAAATCCCCGTCATCTATTATTTGTAAATACGACACTTTTACGCAAAACTGTCGTCTATTATATGTAAATAGACGACGGTTTTGAGTAAAACCATCGTCTATTATATGTAAAGGCGACGGTTTTTTTAAAGAACTATCGTCTATTTGATGTAAAGACGACGGTTTTTGTGAAAAAACTGTCATCTATTTGATGTAAAGGTGACCGTTTTTTTTTAAATAACTATGTTTTATTATATCCAAAGACGGTATTTTTACAAAGCGTCGTTGATGAAATGGAAGGCATAGAATCTGTTTGTTCGAAGAAAAGGGAAAGGGGTCCAGTTGTGTTGTGGCCATATTCACCAAAAAGGTCCCTTGCCTCTTATGCTTCATTCATTGATCAAGCAAATGATGTCGGACAAATAGAAAAAGACAACAAAAGGCACAAGAGCATCTGTAATTGGGGAAAATTATGTACTAGCTCTCTCTGTAAATTGTGTACAAAGTGTTTCAAATCTCTAAACTTCTCTTACTAACTCTCTTCTTTCCACTACTCTGTTTCACTACCTACTTCACCTACAACAATTTTTTCATCATTTCACAATTTTTTTTACACCTCCAAGCAAAACAACCAATGCTCACTTCCAATTTGCAAGCAAGAACCACCACACAACAAAGTTCACAAATTCACTTTTGCTTAGTTCTGAGACCTGCACAGAGTAAATATGCAATTCAGCCCATTGCCACAAAACAACTGCCCCATAAATCCACAGAAGATCAGCAGCAGCATCATAAATTCACAGAAGCAATATCAGCAATTCATACCTCATCAACACGATCCACTAAACATTCAAAAGGCCCTTCCCACATGGAAAGCATGCTCTCCAGCCAGCTTCCCCCACATTGGTCTTCTCTCCAATGTCCTTCAATTCAATGCAGAACGCACAACTAGGACTGAGCATTATCATCATCTGAGTCACTCCCTGATGAACTACCAGAATCCGAATCTGTAACAAACCCAATCGCCACAAGCATTTAGTTTTTGTTTTTTCAATGCAGCAATAATTAAAGTTGTTTTACACCAATGCCAAATCAAAATTGCAGCATTGGGTTTATACCGCTTGATGAGGAGGAACCACTGCTGGAACTGCTGGAGCTACTTGAGCTATCACTACTGGCATGGCCTCCCCCAACATCTTTCTCAATCTCAACTGGTGGAAAGCTGCTCATTGGCATGTCATCACCAATGTCCACATCTTCGTCTCCTGCTTCACCTTTCTTTGCCCTCTTTGGCTCTGTAGTTGCTGCAACATCAACTTTCTCACTTACAGGTAATTCCTACACAAAATCACAACCCCAATGAGCAAACATTGTCCAAACGAAATGACAGTATAGACACAATGCCAATGTAAATAAACTTCAAAATTCAATCAGTTATTTACCTCGTGGCCTCTGTTGGAAGCAATGTTGCTATTGCTGTTGCTTTTGTTGTTGCCCATCAATGCTTGCCGCTTAATCTTGCTAACCATCTTCTTCCAATTGGTCACAAGCCGATCAAGCTCCCAAAGGGTCTCTGTATCAACAGCCTCAATGTCAAGCTCAATCTCATCCCCATCCTGCTTCAAATGCCCATTCCTCTTCTTTATAATCTGCACAACCTGCTCCATCTTGTCCTGAGGCAAACTCTGCAACCCAACTCCCAACTTGTGCTTCTCCTCCATACTCATCTCCCTCTTATTTGGGTCCTTAGCCTTGGGTTTCGGCTGCTTCAACGGCTTCACACCTGGGCCCTTCACCTGTGAATTCTTCCGTACCGGTGACGATTGCACCAATGCTGGGTCTGGGTTCGATGAGCTCACTGGGGCCTGAACCGGCGGCGCTCGAACTGGGGGAGGCCGAACCAACTCAGGCTTTTTCTCGATCCGTACAGGTGTCTCCCTCTTCGGAACCCTCTCCGGCTCAACATGGTTCCAAGAACTCGCCTGCAATTCCTCATCGGAACCCTTTTCCGACCGAAACCCATCTCCCGATTTCTCATTCAGAGGCTGAAACAACTCCTCAAACCTCAATCGAAGCAGATCGGCAAACCCATAGACCTCGTGCCCTTGGGGATTGTACCGCATGGCATTCTCGAAAGTCAATCTCACATCTGCAGCGAAATCGAACGGCGAAGAATAGATACTCTTGGCGAGATTCGTCTTCACGGTGCCAAGATCCATGGGATTTTTGATTATGTCGTAGTAATCGTGAAGCCCCATAGTCACAACGTCGACTGGCTTGTTGAAGATCCATGCGTGCTTGTGCTTCATCAGCTTGGACAAAATCAAGCCACAATTTTTCATCAAATTCCCATTCTCCAAATGAGACCGCTTGGAATTGGAATTTGATTCCTTTCCGTGAGCAATCGGCAAAGGTCGTTTCGACCCAACAATCTTCTTGTTGCCGATGGGCTTCTTGTGGGGCGGCTTAGGGTTGAAGTCGCCGGCTTCGATTCGATTCTTGAGAATGCGAATCTGGTCTAGCTCCGAGAGAAGACGGCCCTTTAGCTCCACCAGCTCCTTTCTCGAACAGCTCGCGATGTTGAAGCTGACGTATTGGGCCTGTGCGAAATTCATGTCGTTTGTGTTTGATCGGCGATGGTGGTTGATCGACGACGCATCGTCTGAGGCTGTCTGGGTGACGGCCGGCGACTCATCGTTGAAATCGGGGCGGTCAGCTTTGAATTGTCGCTTGTTAGGGTTAGGGTTACGGTGACTGTTTGAAGAAGAAAAGGGGACCTTCCCCATGAATCCTCCGGCTCCGGCTCCTCCACCTCGGGGCTGCTGCGGCCAATTGGGTTCGTTCCGGTTCGCTAAGACGGCGGATGCCATAGCTGTACGGTTTTCGAAGCTTCGTCCTCGGGTAGGGTTCCAGCTGAGCTCCGGCTAGGGATTCTCAATGCAGGTGATGGACCAGGCACCATGAATCGGCCTAGGCGTGACCCACACGCGCCATCAATCGATCCCACGCGCCGTCAGCTATTGGGGTAGAGAGACACAGAAGGTATGTGTAGAAAGAAGTTAGGGTTTGGGGATTTTACCCTAATCTGAGCGAGGAACGAGAGGAGGGCTAGGGCCGCTTCTTAAAGGCGGCCAGATCTACCCGAGGACGTTTCGGGCAGTTTGTGAACCGTCGATCGGGCTGGGGCAGTTGATCTCACGGTCAAAAATGAATCCCTTGCTGCCCCGGAAACTGACCGTTGATCTGTCAAGGACGGTGCGGATGGAAAAAGCAGACACACGTGGGGGATTCTGGAGCGTCCGATGGAGAGCGAGGTTTCCTCGAGGCGGGATCTGTGAATTTTGGATTTGATTTTGGGGTGAATTTGGCGTGAATGTGTCGTGCATTTAGGGTTTTCCAAATTATTTTGAAGCGTAGGGACCACCGGTGATGACGTGGACTGGGCTCGGTCATTCGCGATTGTGCGTCCCGCCGTGAACGAGAAGTTAAGCGCACGCGCAATGAGGGGCAAGTGACAGTGAAAACCCGTGTGAGTCTTCCCCTTTTTTTTTCAAGGGTAGTTTGGTAAAATCACATCTGATACCATACGGGGTTATGTTATGAGGAACGACAAGAATATATCAGCCTCATAGAGACATTTGAAACGACAAGAAATTTCGCCCCCCTCCTTCCCCCACGGTGGAAATAAAATAAAATAAAAAACTAAAAAACCCCTGCTCTTGAATTTAAAACAAAAACAATTTTGGAACAAACAAAAAAGCTATAAGTGAATTCTATTTTCTCTTTTTGGAATCCTGTAATTTTATTTTGTTTTATTTATAAAAAAAGAATTTAATTTTCTCTTCGAATTTTGATACGCAAAATAACCCTTTGATGATCATGCAAGCGTCACTATATATATGATTTTGAATTATTATTATTATTCTTTATTTATTTATTTATTATGTTTATTCATGAAAAAGAAAAGGAAGGAATTGTTAGATTGGAATTGCATGTACCAAAATGAGGTGGGCAAAAAGAAAGTGGTGTGTTTAGGGATTTGGATTGGGGAATTGATGGGAAATCTTAAGCTAGGAAGTAGGCTTTCTTCTATAAATTATCAGATGTATTTAGATTTTCCCATTTTAATGCAAGGTACCCATTTGGATATTAGCTTGAGTTTGACTATTTATTGATGTCTAAAACAATTGTCAAAGACTTCATTTAATGGATTAAACCATATTTCACTTGATTTTTGTTCTCCAAATTGGGCCCATATAATTTTCATGTGTCGATTCAAATATTTATTTTTCGGTTTGAGTTTATTTCTCAAGGCAATGGGAAACTCTAAAGAAAATAAAAAGTCACAACAATCAATATCGCCACCAATTCTTGCAATTCTCATCACCTAAACCATCTTGCAATCACTACCATTACCACCACATTGTTTCAACCATCACCAGAATTGCCACCATTATCGGCGCTATCGTTATCGTATAACAATTACCCAAAAAAAATTCTTGAAAGGATGGAGAAACAAGATTCCATTGTGAAAAAGAAAGTGACTAAATTGTTGCCAAATTTTCCAATAAATAGTACCCAAAAAATTCTTGAAAGGACAGAGAAACATGATTCCATTGTGATACAATCCACTCAATAATATTAGTATGAGAATGAGGAGTAGTAACACCAAAGTCTTTGAGACGATTCCATATTTAATTTGAATACCGACATGAAGAAAAAAAAATGTGCGTAAGAGTTTCAGGAAAAAAAAAATTACAAACATTACATATATTGGAAATATGAGTAAAATGAGAAAGTCGGTCTCTAGTATTAGATCTTCTTTGTAAAAACAAGCAAGAAAATATATAATTTTGGGAGGTCTCTTTAATTTCCAAATTCGAGGAAATAAGAGTATGCTTGAGCATTATTATGGTTAATTCGAAGACGTGTAGCTGAATTAATAGAGAAATTACCAGAAGACGGAGTTTTTATCATATATATATGCAAAATTTGGCCCATACTTTCATAAATATCAAGTTTTTGTAAAAGCTTTCAAGCATAGCATAATACTCACTTAATAGAAATAAATGCCCTCAAAACTAAAACCCATATTAACCTAAAAAACAAAACCTTAGATAAAAATTTGGGAATAAAATGCACGTTTGTAGAGAGTTCTAGACCTATTACCATGGTCAAACAATGAGTGTAATTTTTCCTTTCATACGTTTCATTGATGCCATGACAGGATACATTCCAGCAGCTCGTTCTTTGTAAAAGACGATTCGTTTAGGGCCCCTTTGATAACCATTTCAATTTTATTTTTCATTTTTCATTTTTTGTGGTAGTGCATAGAGGAAAATGAAAGTGAGAATGTGAGTGAGTATGAGATTGAGAGAGAGAATGAGAGGGGAGGAGTAACAAAAGTGAAAAAAAAAAAATTCAAATAGATCTCAAGTTTTAGTTTTAGTTTTCACTTTCGTTACTCATCCCTCCCATCCTCCCCTCTCATCTTCCCTCTAAATCCCATCTCCACTCTCATTCTCACTTCCATTCTCCCTCTTGTTCCTCTATATTTTAGCACCCAAAAAAAAAATTTAATAAAATAACTAAAATTGAAATGGTTATCAGTGATTGTCATGTCATTCTTAATACCAAGAAAGAGAACATCAGCATACATAGAACCAATTGCATTGAAGAGATCATGTGCCTTTAACAAATCCAAATTTACAAATGCAAGAACATGATCATCTTCGCTGAACCTAGTTTACTTGTGCACAATGACTTACATTTTAGAGCTAAGGTTGTGGGAACACATATTTTGGCAACCAATAGATGGACGACATGTGGAAAAGGAATATTCCTTAGGTAAACTGATTACCCTAATTAAATCTATTTAATTAGGGAAATTATATTTGGTTTAAGATGGGGATGTCTCCCCCCAAATCAAGGATGAGATTTCCATCAAATCTCTTTGATTAATTCCAATCTCCTATTTATGGGTAAGAATAATGCTAACCAAATAAGGATTATTCTTCAAACCCTAGCCTACAAGGAGTATAAATACATGGCTTCATCACACATATTAGGTAATATGATCTCTACCCTTGAAACACCCTCTCTCTCACTCCACTCTCTTCCTCACGGCTCCGGCCAACTGGCTCTCACAGTGAGAGAAGACCTCCATTACTCCGATCTTTTCACAGGGATCAAGGAAGAAGAGAGAGAAGGAAGCTCGAAGGGTAAAGAATCTATATGCGAATATTCCCCATGCAAAAATTTACTCAAACATATTTGGTGCTATTATCGAGAGATTCGAGATATACTTAATGCGATGCTCTCAGAATCCAAATCAAGGGAAATTCGTTTCCTCCCTCATAAATCGAATCCGTCGTCGATCCAAAGCCTTCAAATCACCATGGTGAGAGGCCCCACCTCAAGGAACACAACGAGAACGACCACCGCATCACCAGCGAAATTCTCTTAACCCACCCATGGCCACAGTGAACACATCTTTTTTCTAAAAAAATCTTTTTTTTCTGTGAGACCAAAACAACCAAAAAAATTGGAATTTCATATACAAAATTTTGGGCATTTATCAAAACCCCCATAGACATGCCTACAGCCAAGCGATACATAAGCAACAAAAATATAAAAGACATGAAGCAATAGCTTGCTCCTTCACTAGCACCGGCCATTTAGCCACCACTTGCAACACGGCCCATCCCTCCATGACTAGGGGTCTCCGACCTCCAAGCCCAAGGGCTCGCGCGGTCACCAGCTCAGGCACGATCGGAAATTTCTCCATAACCGTTGTAATCCTTGGAATGACGCCTCTGCCCATCGTTTCATCGAGTCGACACATCATTGAACTCAGGGATGTCTAGGGAGCGAAAGTTGGGGCGAAGAGCTCTGATCTGTTGCTGTGAATAACTAGGCGCAACAAAAACTAGAGGTCTCAGCCAAGCTTCGATCGAAGACCTTCTCGGTGTCTCCTTGCGACATCGTCGGCATCATTAGAATCGTCTACCTCTGAACTGCACGAATCTGGAAGGGCACCGACATTTGAAGCCAAAATATGGATGACGCACCATCTACAGATTCGCCAGACTTTTAATATTTTAACCCAATATTAACAATTAATATTTTATTTTGGAATTATTGTACATGTCTTTTTTGATATTCTTATTATTTGATCAAGGCTCAAGTGATATCATAGTTGGCATATATTCATGCTTTTATCATGCCTGCTAATTACATTTTATCACTAATGATCAGGAAAATACTAAACGACTTGGTGACCAACCTAAAAATCCTCGGTCAACCCGATCAATGATTCTCATGTCAACTTGATCCATGATCATCCGATCGATCCAATCCACGATCCGTCGATCAACCCGATACATGATCTTTAATCGAGGTCAACTTGTAGCCGAAGCCAAAATTCTCAACAATCCAGCTCACAACCCACGGCCGAGGTTGAGATTTTCATCCATGACGGGCCCACAACCTCCCATCACAACAATCTTGGCGCCATTGCGACCTATGGTCCGGTTGTGGAGCAAATATGATCATTCCCTCCTTTGCCACCATGATTGACTTTCGTGGCTTGCACGTACACCTCCAATGAAACCCTAGCCCTCGTGCAATTGGGCTCCACACAATTCTTTCCTTCTGATCCATGTAGTCAAGCAAACCTCAATCTTAGAGTTGACTAGCGAACTTAAAGAGTAAACAGCCAAAACAACTTAGTTGGACATCTCCTCCGACAAATTGACTTGGTCCAAGACCTTGGCCTTGGATCCCAAAGCAAATAGAGAATGGTTGACGAATGCACCGGCAGACAATTCGAGAGGTTTAAAGCAGGTCAAGCAAGAACCAGCAAGTGATGAGGAGAACAAGAACGCGCTGTTTAGCACGCAAGCATGTCACAAACATCCACGAGACCCGATTAGAGTAGATAGAGTATCCGTTTGAGGCTAGGTTCTAGGACCAACACTCACTCAAGGCTAGGAGCATTGTTCGATATCCATGCCCTTTTGGGCCCACGAGGAAGTGTTCACTCAAGGCTAGGCCTTCAAGGAGATCAACCTTATGGCCCTCTTCATGGAGAAAGTAAGGGAAGATGCTCACCCACTCGCACCGAAAGAGGAAATTCCAGGCCACGCACCACGGAAAATCCTTCATAAGTTCAATCCACTAATATGCCGTTGTTGGCAGGGCAACCGAGGAGAACTTCCCCTACAACCGATGAGGAAGTTGACCAACAACAAGAACCACAAGCACTATGTACAGAAGACATCGAGAAGCTCATGAATGACCGACTTCGAGACTTAGTGCTGGAGGAGACTCGGAGGCAGGGCGAATCCACATATGGGCAAGAGGGGTTAACTGACCCTTGCAAGCTCGGAATCCATCATTGAAGGTGAAAATGTTGACCCCTGCAAATTTCCCACAAACTGCTTGATGAAATGCTCTAGAGGGCGCAGCACACCAACACAGCAGGTAGGAGCGCGCGATGCTTGGGCACATCGCTTTCTTTGTTTTTGTTTTTCCTAATGTCAAAACAACGACATTGTACAGATTACCTTATTTCTATTTTCAGCATTTTTACTTTCATTTATTTTTATATTACTCCAGTTACTTAATTTTACAATGTAAATAAGGAAGTACCCCCCGTTTGAATTCATATAAAAAATACTAGAAAATCAAATTCCCACCAAATCAAAATATAAAAAATTAGTTTTAGTGCAAAATATAAGAAAGACATGATTGTCGCCACCTACTATTTTATGAAATGGATCGAGGCCAAAGCTTTATCATTTAGTAAAGAAGTTGACATGGAGCAATTTGTCTGGAAGAACATCATTTATCGGTTTGGCTGCCCACATACGTTGGTCACTAACAACGAATCGTAATTCATTGGCAATCAGATCACCAAATTCTTTTCGCAAAGATTGAAAGGAGTCGAGGGAAAATGGGTAGACGAGCTACTTGGAGTCCTATGGGCTTATCGCACTACCAAAAGGAGATCAACAAGCGAAATCCGATTTTCATTAGCCTATGAATCTGAAACAATTATTCCTCCTCATATCACTATTCCACCCATGAGCATCAAGATGCACAATAATGATCGGAATTCTGAGCAAATGAAGACCAACCTTGTCCTGCTCGAGGAAGAACGGGAACATGACATCATTCGAGTTGCAGCTTATCAACATCAATTGATGTCCTACTGCCACAAAGGAGAGCAACTTAGTTCTCAGCAGATGACTAACTCCACTCCACTTTAGTTCGAAGAAAGTTCAATTTTTCATGCAATGAAGTGTTCAATTAAAATAACCCTCTGCAGAAGAAGACACCCTTTATGTAAGCGGTGGATAAATGTCACGCCCTGATTCGAAAATAGGGATTATCTCCGAATTAAGGCATAAATCATACCATAGTTATAGAAATAAACTCCTATAACTATGATATGATAGAAATAGAGCCAATAATATTACAAACTTATTTAATAAATACAAAGTCAGAGTCACAATAGCTCAAAGTTAGTTACACACACTAGAGTAATATTCCAACAATTTATTTCTTAATAATTTTACAAACAGTAACTACCAACACTGATCTAGTCCTCCGGTGGAACTTCTCCTTCCTCAAGATTTGCATTGGAACCTGCATCATCTATTAGGGTGTGAGCATTTTAATGCCTAGTAGAGTACTGTAACATCCCCCCTCAAAGCCAGCTATCATCGCTAATCAAAGTGACATGCACTAAACAATTACAAGATAAATGAGTTATGCATATGCGATGATGTCATGAACTCACTCCCTTCTAAACCCACTAATTCATACTTTAGGGCATCAAGCCTGCATGTCCCATACCACGCAATTTTTCTTCGGCTCCTGTCTCATCGACCACCAGCTTATCAGATGCAACTACCTGCTCATCAGCCTTGACTATCTACTCATTAGCTGCAGCCACTTGCTCATAAGCTTTGGCTACCTGCTCCACAATATTACATTCTGCCTTACTAGCTGCGTCATCCTTAGCTTCATCCTCCTCAATTGCAAGCTCATTAGCCACCGTATCATCATCTACTTCCTCCTCGGTCGTATCTGTGTTCATGATGGTATCCTGCTCACCTCAAACAAAAGACAGAAGTCGGTTGGTCACAAGAACTCACATATAACAAAGCTTTGGATATATGGGTAAAGCATATCAACAATTCGAGACATACCATAGCAAGACATTGCACTAGCCGGCCAACTCAATTGCTACCCAGTCCAAGCTGACCTAAACACAGCATATCTGCTTGGCCAATTCCATGATTGGCCCCTATACCAAGAATGAATCTCAAAAGCCTCCTCCCGTCAGGATCCCAATTCAGAAAAGGAGCCCGACCTTTAGAAGGAAGCCCAGATGGAGTTGGAAAGCCCGATAAATATTTCTCATATCATGCATGCCACATAAGCGCCATGCAGAAGCTAGGAACACATAGTTCGGCAACCAATAGATGGACGACACATGAAAAAGGAATATTTTTTAGGTCAACTAATTACCCTAATTAAATCCTATTTAATTATGGAAATTATCTTGGATTTAAGATGAGAATATCTCCCAAAATCAAGGATGAGATTTCCATCAAATCTCCTTGATTAATTCCAATATCCTATTTATGGGTAAGAATATAATCCTAACCAAATAAGGATTATTCATCAAACACTAGCCTATAATGAGTCTATAAATATATGGCCACATCACACATATGAGGTAATCAGATTTCTACCTTTGAAACGCCCTTTCTCTCACGCCACTCTTTCTTCACGGTTGTGGCCACCCTCACACACGGCTCTGGCCAGCCGACTTTCCCCATGAGAGAAGATCTCCTTCCTTTTCGTTATCTCAATATCTTTTTCAAGAACATTTAACTGACTTAGGCATCGAAGGGCCTTTGGCCAACACCCCCCGGGTGTGGTCTATTTACTCCGGTCTTTTTTGCAGGGATTGAGGAAGAATAGAGAGAAAGATACTCGAAGGGTAAAGAAACTACATGTGAATATTTCTCGTGTGGAAATTTGCTTAATACAAAGGTTCTAGAACATTGCCTCAAACATCGGGGCCACAATGGTTGTGTAGACCTATCTTATGGCTTTGTATGACATATTGTGCCTCCCTCTTTGAACCACAAAGCAAAGGATTTAAATGGTTTTATGTATGTGCCGATCCAAATATTTGACATATAGCAATACATCAGTCGACCCATGATTCTAAGAGGTTGTTTGATGACCATTTCATTTTCTTTATTTATTTTTTAAAAAAAACTGAAAATTGAAAACATGTTTGGCAACAAATTTCGTTTTCAGTGTTTTTAAAAAAAAGGTGAAATCTAGTTTTCAAAATCACCCTTATTTTTTTTAAACAACTTTAAAGTGTTTTCAGTCTTCAATTTGCATTTTCTTTTTTTTTTGGGCCCTATTTCATTTATTAATTTTGCATCACCGCACATGAAATATGAAAACTCGTTATTTGGGACCTCCCAACTTGGACCCTACCGCTCTATTCTTTCATTTGGTTACAAACCCAATTCAAGGCTCTGGACCTCCATATCCAAAATTCACAAAAAAAAAAATCATCCTAATCCCCCCAAAAAAAAAATCGCTGAAAAATACTACGAACTTTTTGTAACATGCACTTTCATTCTATGATCTCAAATTCACAAATTGACCCCAAAAAGTTTCATTTCCAAGTTTCACATAAAACTGAAAACTTAAATCAGTTACCAAACAACTTTTGTTCATTTTTAAATTTGCACTTTTAAAAAAAACTGAAATTAGTTACCAAACAAGTCTTCAATTTTCAATTTTTGAAAAATGAAAAATGAAAAATGATTTTTGAAAATTGAAATGGTTATCAAACAAGCCCTAAGTTAATTTCCCTAGACACTTCTTTTGCATTTTTAGGTTTATGTGGGTTTTATTTTCATCTCATTTGAGCCTATTTAAGTGAGATTTTTGCTATATTTGAAAGCTTTTTTTTTTTTTTCATATAAAAATTAACAATTTTGCTATGTTCGATTTTTTTTTTCCTTTCAATTTTTGAATTTGCAGAGAGAGAAAGATAGAGGATCTGGATGGGTCTCGGGTGGGGATGAGGTGGTTGTATGGTGGCGTTGGGCTTGGTGGTGTTCTGGGTAAAGAAAAAAACAAAGCGTGAGAGAGAGGAAGGGAGTGAGGGGACAAGGACAGTAAGGCTCAAAAATCCCTAAGGACTCTACTTCCACTCCCAACAAGGAGAGCCCAAGAAGAGGACTTGCAATGGTTGCACGTGACCCAGATCGAGTTCTCGAAAATCGAGCTTGTTAGCTTCGCAATTGAGGGAGTCACGGAAGCGATCATTCAACGAGTCGAGGCCTAGCTCCAAAATCGGCTTCCCAGAATACGTCATTCAGTGAGTCAAGTCGAGTTGAGGCCTTTCTCTCCCTTTGTAAATTTCAGTCATTTTTTCCTTTCTGGATCCTCTTCCTTAGCAATTTATGCGAGTGAAGTTGCTCCAAGAACAACAACAATGGTTGAATTAAGGTTTGGGGAAGAAGATGAATTGGAGATAGATTTTTATTTATTTTTTAAGTTTTTTTTTTTTCATTTATTTAATAATGTTGTTTTGTTTAATAACACTTAAGCTACCGAAATTTCTATAAAATAAAAACTATTTTGTCCTTGATGTAATTGACTTGATCTGGGACAACTAAGGCAGTTGATAGGCGTTTTAGACAAGTTATCTTTGTGATTTATTCTCGTTAGATTGTTTCAGTTCTTCAGCTGGCTCAAGTCACTAGATAAGTTTTACCTATGTCCGTTGTATTGCTACTTGGATGGCTCTCTTTGTACTTTTTCAGTTGATCTAATAAACTATTATCACTTGTTCTAAAAAAAATATTCATGACATAATTTAAGTTGCCTCATTTCCTAATCCAAAAAGTGGCTAAATTTATGAATTGAAGTGAAATTTACTTATGGATCATAAGATTTTTAAATACAAAGTTATTGATTAGTGAATAATTCTTAAATGATAGAGTTAGAGACTTTTTGGCCATTGGAATGCATAAATGAATAATATGACTCATTTTGCAACCTTCGGCACCACTAAGTCATCACCTAAGTCCCAACCCCTTTTGTGCCATTAGACTCGAGACTCTTTGTATCGCCCATACTAGCAAGCTTCAAACTACTTTCTGTCTGATAAACAAGTATGGTAAAACTAGGGGTGGAATCAGTTCGGTTACCGACCCGATTCCCCCCTCCAACGTAACGACCGACATCATCAATATAGCCTAAAATTGGAACTGCTACCTAGGGGTGTACATCAGTTCGAAACCAATGAATTTTGATCAATCCAATCCAATCCAATTTTTTATTAGATTTGAGATTTTACAATCCGATCCAAGGATGTCAGGATCAAATGCAATCCAATCCAAGTACATTGGATTGGATTGGATTGGATGATTGGTTTGTATGAAAATATGATAATCACAAAGATAATCATATAGAATTCAATATGATCGAAAATACCATTAAGTATTATTATATAGGCATAAATAAATTTTAAAAAAATCACTACAACACAAAGTTCGACATTTGGAGTTCAAGTTACATCCATTCCTTAAAAAAAGAAACACTAAACTAAAGTCCACATAAAAACTTAGATAACTCTTCAAGGTTCCAGGTCCAACAATCCTTTAATTTCTTTCTTATCCTTATATTATATCTTGCAATCAACAAATATGTATATATAATTAATACTCTTAACTTAAGAGAGTTGAGATATAATAAATGTCAAGATAACAATATTAGATAGAAAGAATGAAACAAACTTAGCATGCAACCATATTCCACATAAAGTTTCATTCAAAGTAAGTTTCGATGTAGGACCCAAAATTTCTATAAAAGAAGAAAATACCATATTAAGATAAATATAACAAAAATAGTACTAATTAATTTCAACTATGAAACTTATCTTAAAATAATATTTACGTGATTTAATTTCTTCCATTTCATCTACAATCTTAAGAACATCAGTTTTTGGTGAAGAACATAACCAATTTTGAGTGCAAATGAGTGCTTCCACTGTTCTTGGGGACAATGAACTCCTAAAGGGATCTAGAATGCGACCACCAGTACTAAATGTTCATTCAGATACTATAGTAGAGACATGTATTGCCAACACATCACGTGCAATATAAGACAAAATCTTATATTTTTCAGAATTCATCTTCCACCAACCCAGGAGATCAAAGTTCTCATTTTTGGATTCTCACATGTTTCAATTAAGTACCTGTCAACTTCTGTTAGGACTCTTTGTTGGAAAATTGGCTCGCATAAAGGATACCAAGTTTCGGACTAGCGACCGATCGCAAATGTAGTTTCGGACTAGCAACCGGTCGCAGGACATTTGCGACCGGTCGTTTTTACAAAGATTCGAAGTCTGGAGCGAAGTCGACTCGTGACCGGTCGCCAACCATTTGCGACCGGTCATTTTTACACAGAGTCGAAGCCTGAAGACTCTGTACAAAAACGACCGGTCGCCCAGCACGTGCTGTTTCGGATTTCTCAAGTTTTGAACTCTAATTTCAAGGGCTATCGCCTCCCACCTACTTGCAAGGACTCTAGGGGTCACTTCTAAGTTAGAAGAATGTTAGCAATCAGTTGGGAGGTTTGAGGTAGCGTTGAAGGACATTGGAAGACTTGTTTCAAGGTGTAGCTACCCTATGGTTCTATATAGGGTGGCTACATAAGTAACCATCAATACATAGCTTGTGGCTGGCCTAACCTGTGGTCTATGTCAGGTATTCAAGGGCAGAACGTGGGAGACAAAGCAAGGGTCTTCTCTCAAGTCTAGAGGCTCATGTATTAAAGGAAAGAGTGAGCAAGTCTGAAATGGTGAGAAAGTTAGAGAGAGTTGGAAGAAAAGCAGCTGAGAACTAGTGAGTCAAGAAGAGGAGAGAATTCTCAAGTGTATCAAGGTGTTGGGCAAGGGTGTGAGAGAAACAGATTGTGAGGGTAGTGTTCTAATGGGGTTTCCATTTGTAAACCAAAGTTGTAACCTATCTTCATTAGTGAAATTTCTCAAGGGGATCACCAAGAGAGGATGTAGGCAAATTGCTGAACCTCTATAAACACTTGTGTCTTTTGTACTTGAGTTATTTTTCTATGTGTGTGTGTAAGATTCATCCATCATTGAGTCTTGTCCAAAGTTCATCAACAACAAGGTCTAAAGGGCAGTGAGTTGGTTCTCATTCACAACAAGTGGTATCATAGCTGTGTTGGCAGCTGTGCTAGTTCTTCTTTTGGAGTGCTAGTGTGTTGAAGATGGCAAGTGTGTTGAAGATGGCAAATGACATGGAAGCTGAGAGTGGTAGCAGTTCACAGCAGCTGAAGCAACCACAGGCAGCAAGCATGAAGGTGGAGTTAAAGCCTTTCACAGGCAAGGAGAACTTCACTCTTTGGTAACGAAGGATGAAGTCAGCCCTTACACAACAAAATCTCCATGTTGTGTTAGTTGGCAAGGAAAAGAAGCCAACTAGCATGACAGATGATGAATGGAGTGTTCTTGACGAGTTAGCTAGAGGAGCCATCGAAAACTACCTCTCCGATGAGGTACTCATCAATGTGATGAAGGATACAGCGAAGCAAACATGGGAGAAGCTCGAAGAGATGTTTGCAGGGAAGTCGCTGTCCAACAAACTCTTCCTCAAGGAAGAACTCCTAAATCTGAAAATGGATGAGGGAGGTAATCTAATGGAACATTTAAGTAGTTTTAATAGATGTGTTGCTGACTTGCAGAGAATGGATGTTAATTATAGTCTGGAGGATAAGGCTCTTATGTTATTGACATCCTTACCTCCGTCCTACAAACACTTTCGTACTACTCTTATGTTCGGGAAGGTTACTCTGGATTTTGAGCCTGTGGTGCAAGACATCATGACACACCATATGATGGCTCAACGTTCAGGAGAAAACTCTCATGGTGAAGGTCTAGTTGCAAAGACCAGAGAGAGAGGCCGTTCAAAGAGGCGTGAAGGCAAGAAAGGTAATAGAGGAAGGTCCAAATCCAAGGCAAAAGAAGGTTGTTTCGAATGTGGGTCAAAGGAGCTTTGGAAAAATAATTGCCCCATATGGAAGGAGAAGAAGAACAAAGGGAAGAATGCAGCAAACACAGCTGAAGAAGTCACAGAAAGTGATGGTGAGCTTTTATGTGTTAATAGCAATGTTAAAACTAATGCATTTGCTAATTCTTCATGGTGTTCCTCTTCCGATTGGATTTTGGATTCTGGATGCTCATACCATATGTGCTCAAACAAGGAGTGGTTTGACACATATGAGAAAGAAGAAGGTGGTGAAGTTATGATGGGGGATGGCTCAATTTGTGGAGTCAAAGGCATCGGTACAATCAAGGTGAAGATGCATGATGGGGTTGTTAGGACGCTTGGAATGGTAAGATACATTCCAAAGTTGCGTAAGAATCTCATTTCCCTTGGAACTCTTGATAATAATGGTTATTCATTTAGAGCTAATGGAGGGAAACTCATAATCTCAAAAGGTTCACTTGTGGTTATGAAGGGAGAGGTCCAACCTAATTGTCTATATATTTTGTGTGGTACAACAATTTCAGGTGGAGCAGCTGTATCCATAAGCAAGGACTCGGAGGATGAAACTCAGCTTTGGCATTTGAGGCTAGGGCACATGAGTGAGAGGGGCATGCTGGAACTACACAACAGAAAGTTGTTGAAAGGTGTTCAAAGTTGCAAGCTTGAGTTCTGCAAATCATGTACCATGGGAAAGCAATCAAAGGTAGCTTTCAAGCAACGAAACAAGGAGGAGGGTAGCACGGGTGTGCTAGATTATATTCACATGGATGTATGGGGGCCATCACCGGTTAAATCAAAAGGTGGAGCTCGTTACTTTGTGACTTTCTTGGATGATTTTTCTAGGAAGGTTTGGGTCTACTTCATGAAGGAGAAATCTGAGATCTTCACCAAATTCAAAGAGTGGAAGGCGGAAGTGGAGAACCTAACTGGAAGAAAAATCAAGATTCTAAGGAGTGACAACGGTGGTGAATATAAAGACAGCAAGTTCCTTGAGTTTTGTAGAAATGAAGGCATTAAGAGGCACTTTACCGTGAAGAAGACGCCCCAACAAAATGGAGCTGCGTAAAGGATGAATAGAACTCTCATGGAGCGTGAGTGATGTATGAGGATTCATGCGGGATTGCCTGAGTCATTTTGGGCGGAGTCAGTTAACCATGTTGCCTATTTGGTTAATCGATCGCCTTCAAGAAATCTTGAGTTCAAATGTGCAGAGGAGGTATGGTCTAATAAGTCAATTGATTATACTAATCTTAAGGTGTTTGGATGCAGTGCATATGCGCTTATTCCTAGTGATGAAAGATCCAAGTTGAAGCCAAAGTCTCTTGAATGCATTTTCATCGGATTTGAGAGTGGGGTGAAGGGCTACAAGCTATGGGATCCAGTGAACCATAAGAAGGTACTAAGCAGGGATGTTGTGTTTGATGAAAAGACCATGCCTATGAACAAAGTCAAGAATTCAGAGGCAAAGGAGGATGTTGTTGGGAGAGAAACAACCATTGAAGTTCCACTCAAGAATGTGTTTAGGGAAACTTCACAAGAACAGCCAACTGAAGACGTTCAGGAGGAGGTGGAGTCCGACATTGAGGAGGAAGATGCTGGTCAACAACAACAACAACCTCAAGAAGAAGAAGAGGCTCAAGAACAGGTGGAGCCATCATCTATAGCTCGATCCAGGCCCAAGAGAACCATCAAACCACCTCAAAGGTTTGGATGGGACAAGGATGCAGTTCACTATGCTTTGAATGCTAGTGAAGAAGAACCAACCACCTTCCAAGAGGCTGTTGAGAACAAGGAACGGGAAAGTTGGATGGAAGCTATGATGCAAGAGATGGAATCTCTACACCAGAACTCAGTTTGGGAGTTAGTTCCTAAACCCAAAGGTCGAAAGGTTATTGGCTGCAAATGGGTGTTTAGGAAGAAAGAAGATATGCATGGGAAGGGAGCCACCATTTTCAAAGCTCGGTTGGTGGCTAAAGGATACTTGCAAAAGGAGGGAGTTGATTATGATGAAATTTTCTCTCCGATGGTGAAACATACTTCTATACGGCTACTACTCTTCTTAGTAGCTCAAGAGAACATGGAGGTGGAACAAATGGATGTGAAGACTGCTTTTCTTCATGGGGACTTGGAGGAAGACATCTACATGAGCCAACCTCAAGGGTTCATTGAAGCAAGCAAGGAAAATCTAGTTTGTAGGTTGAAGAAGTCTTTGTATGGGCTAAAGCAATCTCCAAGATAGTGGAACAAGTGCTTTGATTCTTTCATGATGAAGATTGGGTATAGAAGATGTGAATCAGATTTCTGTGTATACACTCATGCATTCAAGGATGGTAATTTCATCCTTTTGCTTCTTTATGTTGATGACATGCTAATTGCATGTAAAGACATGTCAAAAATCCAGGAATTGAAGACATCACTTAGAAGGGAGTTTGACATGAAGGATCTTGGTTCTGCACAAAAGATCCTAGGTATGGAGATAAGGAGAGACAGAAATGGAGGCAAGCTATGGCTGTCACAAAGCAAGTACATTTCCAAAGTACTTGAAAAGTTCAACATGATGGATTGCAAGCCGGTTTCTACTCCTTTGGCGGAGCATTTTAAATTAAGTGCGCAGGATTGTCCTTCTACAGATGAGGAGAAGGAAGAAATGAGTAAAGTTCCATATGCAAGCTTGGTAGGGTGTCTCATGTATGCAATGGTGTGCACACGCCCCGACTTAGCCCAAGCCGTAAGTGTTGTGTCAAGATACATGCCGAATCCGGGCAAACAACATGGGACAGCAGCGAAGTGGATTCTCAGGTATTTGAAGGGCACCAAGAGGATTGGGATATTGTTTGAAAGACAACAAGGAAAAGCATGTGTGTCGGGTTATGTGGATTCTGATTATGCAGGAGATTTATGGTGGAGGACCGATTAGTTGGAGAGCGGTGTTACAATCGGTTAGTGCCTTGTCTACTACAGAAGCGGAGTATATGGCGCTAACGGAAGCTTCAAAGGAAGCGGTGTGGCTGAAGAGATTGGCAAAGGAATTCGGGATTGCCCAAGACTTGGTGGTGATACAAAGTGATAGTCAAAGTGCTATACACCTAGTGAAGAATCAAGCATTCCACGGAAGATCAAAACACATTGATGTTCGGTACCACCGGATAAGAGATTGGGTGAACGATGGAGACATCATGATAAGGAAGGTTCATACAAATGAGAACGCTTCAGATTGTCTAATGAAGCCAGTCACAACAGCAAAGTTCAAGCATTGTTTGAACTTGCTCAATCTTGTTACATGCTAAAGATTGAGGTGGAGTTC
>NW_018922695.1:25689-74594 GCF_002207925.1 Prunus avium
ACCGGTCGCAGGACATTTGCGACCGGTCGTTTTTACACAGATTCGAAGTCTGGAGCGAAGTTGACTCGCGATCGGTCGCCAACCATTTGCGACCGGTCGTTTTTACACAGAGTCGAAGTTTGAGGACTCTATGCAAAAACGATCGGTCGCTCAGTGCGTGCGACCGGTGGCCCAGCACGTGCTGTTTCGAATTTCTCGAGTTTTTAACTCTAATTTCAAGGGCTATCGCCTCCCACCTACTTGCAAGGACTCTAGGGGTCACTTCTAAGTCAAAAGAACGTTGGCAATCAATTGGGAGGTTTGAGGTAGCATTGAAGGACATTGGAAGACTTGTTTCAAGGTGTAGCTACCCTATGGTTCTATATAGGGTGGCTACACAAGTAACCATCAATACATAGCTTGTGGCTGGCCTGACCTGTGGTCTATGTCAGGTATTCAAGGGCAGAACGTGGGAGACAAAGCAAGGGTCTTCTCTCAATTCTACAGGCTCATGTATTAAAGGAAAGAGTGAGCAAGTCTGAAATGGTGAGAGGGTTAAAGAGAGTTGGAAGAAAAGCAGCTGGCAACTAGTGAGTCAAGAAGAGGAGAGAATTCTCAAGTGTATCAAGGTGTCGAGCAAGGGTGTGAGAGAAACAGATTGTGAGGGTAGTGTTCTAAGGGGGTTTCCATTTGTAAACCAAAGTTGTAATCTCTCTTCATTAGTGAAATTTCTCAAAGGGATCACCAAGAGAGGATGTAGGCAAATTGCTGAACCTCTATAAACACTTGTGTCTTTTGTACTTGAGTTATTTTTCTGTGTGTGTGTTTAAGATTCATCCATCATTGAGTCTTGTCCAAAGTCCATCAACAACAAGGTCTAAAGGGCAGTGAGTTGGTTCTCATTCACAACACTCTTCACCATCAATTTTCTTCACAAGTTAATTTCATGAACCCAGTAGTGAAAGCAATAGCAAAATCTACTTCATTACTATCAATCTCCATCTCACTTGGGGAATAGCGGGACAAAGAAAAGAAATGGTACCCCTCTGCCCCTTGCTATTAAGAAAATGACTAGACGTAGCTAGCCTGCCTTGAACTTGAAGTAGGTAGTCTCTCCTATATCACTAACCAACCGAGACTCAATGGCTGTGCGAAGAACTTCAACTATCTTTTGGGACCTCGCTGGAGAAGACTTGACATATCTCGGCATATTACGAACTCTGGTGATTGACTCATGACAGTCTTTTAGACCTTCCTTAACAATGAGATTTAGTATGTGTGCACAACACCTCATGTGCATATTTTCACCCTTCAATATTCAACCCAAACAATTGAAGGAGGTCTAGCAGGTTTTCTCTTACCTTCTTCAATGGGAGCAAAATCATTGGCTTTGGTTTCTTGTGGCAACACTTCAGCATTTGAAGGCTTGACAGTATCGGGCCCATTAGAAGTTGAAGGTGCATCAGTTGGTGGTTGACTTGTATTTCCAGTTGGATTTTCATTGGAAGTTGAAGTTGGAGTAGTCACCTGTTTCATAAATACTCTTTCAATATTGTCATGCTTGAGAGGGGGAGACGAAGGAGAGAGGGGGAGAGGGAACCAGAGAATAGGGAAATGGGCAGAACAAGGAGAAAAAGTCAAAAAACAAATAGAAAAAAGAAGCAAAAAGAGTTAAAAGTTAAGTGGTGTTAAGTGGTTTGCCACATGTCACGAAACTAGTAGGGAAACAGAGGGGCACAGGAACTTTGGTAACAGGTAAACCGGACTCTCCTGAAAGCACTTCCACCCACTTACTATGGCAATGACAAGTAAGAGTGGTTACTGTTTACTTAAATAGTATATGCCCTAACAATTTTTTTTGTGCTTGTCGACACAGCAATGGCAACACAATGGGCAATTACTATTCACATGAAATTAAATTTATTTATATATATGATATTGATAAATAAAAATTTGCTATGTATGTATAATTTTTTTTTTTGTTTGAAATTTTTGATAATTTTTCAGAATTTGTTTCGATTTTTTTTCTTGGTTGACATCAACGCCTATCTTGCCTTGGGCCTTGCCCGGCTGGATGGCACCGCTGGAGCTGGTTTTGGGAGACCAGGGGCTTATGCCTGGGCTGGGCTGTCTGCTGGAACTGCTCTTACGCCTTTCCATTTATCACCCATCCCACCTCTTGGAATCTATTCGTCCCAAAAAATCCTCTCCGAACCCAATATCTTCCAAGAGACGAAGGAACCAAACGCGGGCTCATCAGCTATAGCACTCGATTGCTTGTCTGCTGTCGGCGGTCAGGTGCTATCAGGTACTGGTTCTCTCCTCTGGAATTGAGTCGTTAAATCTTTCGTTCCAGAACCAGATCGATACCGTACCGCGATTGGGTACGGTCGATCCAGATCGAAATTCGTAGGGGGTGAGCGAATTAGGCAACTACGGTTTGATCTATTATTTTCAGTGAGGTTTGAATGTGTATGTTTTCTCTTTTCTATTTTTTTTTTCTTCAGCTTCTTAATATGGACGCGGTCGCTGCAAAAACTGCCCGGGAATCTCTTGACCTAGCATTTCAGATGTCCAACATTCTTGACACAGGGCTTGATCGTCACACCCTCTCCATCCTCATTGCGCTATGTGATTTGGGTCTCAACCCTGAGGCTTTGGCTGCTGTTGTCAAGGAACTCCGAACAGAACTGGTTCCCCTTCCGCCATCAGATGCTGCTCATGCTATACCTTAAACTGGTTTGTATATTTGGATCCCCATTCTGCTTGTTGATTTGACGCATTTTGTTAATTTTCTTTGGAACATAAATACTTTGCTTCACTCCATTTTCTTAGTTCGGAAGAGTACTGGAATGATAGTTGGAAGCTAGAAATTACAAAGCACTTTTAATCAGCTAAATTTTCTGTATTTTTTGTGATTAAATATTTAACTAGTTGCTAGTTAGTAGAAAAACTTCCGAGGGTAATGCATTGCCACCTAACACGCTGAGTAAAGTCTCAAACAACTTGAGACTGGTTCAACTTTCATTGTAACCTCTTATTGTGATATAAGTTTTGAAGTGTCCACTTTTAAGACGAAGCACTTTTAAGCAGCTAAATTTTCTGAATTTTTTGTGATTAAATATTTAACTAGTTGCTAGTTAGTAGAAAAACTTCCGAGGGTAATGCATTGCCACCGAACATGCTGAGTGGCATGACGAAGTCTCAAACAACTTGAGACTGGTTCAACTTTCATTGTAACCTCTTATTGTGATATAAGTTTTGAAGTGTCCACTTTTAAGTTTCAATCCAAAATAATATCCACTAAGATTTATCAAATGGTTCAGATTTCCTGCCCAAAGCGCTGCCACCATAAATCCCCCATCACCATGGCTGGATTTGGAGCTGCTTTCCTTCAAGACCTCCCAATCCTACACCTTTCGCTCATCAATACTTTGTGCGTAATCAGTTGTTGAACGAGATAGGCAACTTTGTTTTATAAGACTGAGATGTACTAAAGAGAAATGTTATCCTCTTTACTAGAATCCGCGGAAGTGTACAGTAGGTAAGTATTTAGGGATTCAAAATAATATTTGATGGTCTGATTCTACAAATTCTAAGGACCCCAATAGTAAAACACAGAAAAAATTGGCTGGTTGGAAGTCCGGCTCACTTTCTAGAGCTGGTACACTAATTTTAATCAACTCCGTTCTCTTGTTTTTCTTGGCCCAAAAATGTGGTCCATAAGATCTCTAACATTTTTAGGAAGTTTTTCTAGGGACCAGATACTTCTAAGCAGCCTCCAATTGCTTGGAATTCTATTTCTTAATTAAAGAAGAATGGTGGTTTACGACTCTGAAGTCTAGAAGATTTTAATTTGGCCCCTTTAGCTAAATTAGGTTGGAAAATTCTGATTCAACTAGGTGGGTCTATTAGTTTCTCAAAAATATTTGAGGCATGATTCTTTCTTTCAAGTGAAAGCTAGAGTTACTGATTCTACTTCTTGGAAATGAATTTTACAAGCTAGGGAAATTTTACTCAAAGGCATACGATGGATTGTTGGAGATGGAAATGATATTAAATTCTGGACTTGAGTTTATGCATTTCCTTTAATTAATATAGTCATTCTTCTTCTAGAAGTAATCTTAAGGAATCAGTTGCGGATTATTTTTCTTTTGGTAATTGGAATGTGGAAAGATTATTTACAATGCTCCCTTCAAATGTAGTTAATTCTATTAGAGGCATAAAATTTGCCTCTTGTTCCTACATCAGATAAGTTCGTGTCGGGGATCTAAACCCCATGGTACATTTTCCATAAAATATGGTACTGGCAAGAAAAGATCGGTATGCAGATAATTTCCTTAAACATAGTCGGAAACTGAGCGTGACCCTATTCAAATCTTTGTTTGGCTTCTTTTACAAAAGAGACTAACACTAGGGAAAAACTTTTGAGACTTACTGCTATGGATTCTTCTTGTCCTCTTTGTAATAAAGATATTGAACATTTTAATCATCTGTTTATTGATTGTACTTTTGCTAGGCAACTTTGGCATATTTATACCTTTGCCTCTGGTAATTAATATTGTGGATTGGTTGCATTTGAATTGGAACAAATTACCTTTGCTCTATGTGGAAAAATATTATAACTATTTGTTGGCAAATTTGGTTCCAAAGGAGTAAACTTGTGTTTTTGTTATTAGAAATTCAAAGGGAATTGCTAAATACTGCAGGACCTATCCAAGTTGGTTTTACTTCAGTCATTGAAGCGGAAGCAATGCGTCTGAAGAATGGACTTATTTGGGCTAAAAAGTCAAGATTATCTTGCTTATGCGTTAAAGGGCATTCTCAAAGTGTAATCAATTTGTTAAAGGGCGATCAACGTTCTCCGCGACGCTTGTTTTCGCATGTTATGGATTGACAGACTTTCAAGTCATTCAAACTCGTCATGTGTTTCGTAATGCAAATTGGCTAATTTGAGTCATCAGCTTGATAATCTTTGTATCTCGTTTGGTAATCTTCCAAATAGTGAGGCAATAAAATTGTTGTATAATATATTAGGGGATCCACAGACGGTCCTCTCTCTAATTTCACTTAAGTCTTTAAAAAGGGAAAAAAGAAAAGAATGGAAGTCACTGAATAGGATTGTGAAAGTATTCATGCATCTGAGTTCCCAAGTTCGATTACTCGTTTTCCTAATATCGCTTGTATCCAAAATAATAATAATAATAATAAATTTGCACACCACATTGGGATCAATAGTCCTACAACATTGTACTGTCATTCCTATTGCATCATAGACAAATATAACTATATAGATATGCATGGTGCATATGTGTTTTGTTGAAGTGGTATTTGATACTTTACAAATTTGTGTATACTTGAAAACATCAAACACAAAGAACATCTCCTCCTTTAATTTGTACAAAAGGTCATGGTATTATTAGGTAACAAATATAATGGAGGGGTCGCAGCAACACTCATCCAGGAGACAACAGCAACATAATGCTGCAAGGCTGCACAATTAGGCAAAGAACAAATTAATTAGTAACTGTATAAAAATTTTGTTTAAAAATAAAATACCAACAATTTTTTATCAAATAGAAAGTTTATTAGATAAACTTCAACGGTACAATCAAAGACATCAACAAGACATCTAAAATACCAATCCCAAGAGGGCAACAAATTAACATGCTAACAGAAAAACTAACGTGGACACACGCTGCGCTAAAACTATTAGTTCACATCACCACAATTAACCATAAGCTCAAACAAAGCTCACAAACCCAACATAACCAAAACCTTAAAACAACTCATGAGCCTAGACGAACCCTACCACCACCACCTGAAGAAGCGCCACCGTGGCGAACAAATACCATTTAATTTGCTAAAAGTAATAATTAAGGGGAAAAGGAAAGACACTTGGGAAGAGAGTATGGAATAAAGATGAACAATTACCATCCTTCAAGGAAACTTGGTTCTCTTTTTGGTGGTGGAGCAGCAGCATAATATTGAGGAGGAGCCATCACAGGAGGTCCTTGATAAGGCCCTGGTTTAAATTAAAATTAAGTTAATATTCAAATAAAACTAGTAACATTCCTCAAACTACTTCCTAAAATAAAATATAAAAAACTCCTCAAACTACAATCATGCAGATTTTTTTTTTCTTCAAAAAGTTAGGAAGGGAGAGGGGTTTTTTTTTCACCCACACTACCAAGATGTCAAGGGGTTTGAACTTGAGACAACTAGTCTACAAGTCAATGTCTTTTCCACTAGGCTAGATCCCGTTGGCACAATCCTGTAGAATTTAGCTACTAAATACTATTCCCACTAATCACATCAAGATCCCTCATAGTGATTTTGTAATTAAGATCATATGTGTGTATAGAAGTCTAGAGCTAGCATTCCTAGAACCAAAAGAACATACACGTACATTTTTTATTATAGAAAATTAAGCCATAGAGGCACCAAACTAATTACTTATATATATATATAGATGTTTATCAGATTTAAACCTATAATATTCTCTAAATTCTACATAAACACAGGAGAATCATATCACGACGAGCAAGGGAAGAATCATATAATCTTAGCCCTACAGATTAAAGAACAGATTCAGGATTCAAAGACAAAGAAAAAACATGCAAACAATTTTATACAGGTTGAAAACTGTAAAGCATACAAATAAGGAGTAAATATATATATATATATATATATATATATGTATATACCTTGAGGTGGATAAGCGTAACCATACTTGGGATCCCTCATCTCCAACACAATCCAATAGCTGAAACACCAGAAGAATATGAAATGGGATTTGTGGTTTTAGGTTCTGGCACTCGTATATATATGCATGAAAAGAAGATTGGAGAATATAATGTGTGTGAAAGAAAGAAGTCCAGAAACAATTTTAGAGCTGAAAAATTAGACTCTCTCTCTCTCTCTCTCTCTCTCTCTTATAGACACAAGTGGAATGATGAAGAGGGAACGATAACTTTTCCTCTTGTTTGCAACTTTCATATCTTTGCATGATTCCTTGAGAGATGGGGTTAGTTTAAAGCTTATGTGTTAAGCTCACAATAAGAATATTATGGAAAGTTATTTGATAGTTGGTGATGCCTATATTTGGTGCATATGTAGAAGCTTCCACACTACTTTTGTGTTGCTCCATATATTCTATTCCCTTCACATTGTAAAGTAACAAATTGATATTATATAGGTTAATAAGACTCTACAAAGTAGTTAATGTTATGTACATGTTGAGCATGTACAATAATAAGACGCTTTAGAGCCTTGTATTTTTTTCTACTAAGGAGGACTCAAAAAGAGGATTAAAAAGTTGGGTTTGTCATGAAAAAAAAAAAACATTAACCCTTGAGGTTGTTCAAATTTGGGATGTTGGCATCGAAAAAACTTCGAAATGAACATTTCATATTAAAGAGCAACATTGATATGAGACGCTTAAAGCTGCACAACAATGGATATCAGTAATGAGTTTACTAATTTTGTGTGAGTCCCATCTTTACTATTCATTTTTGAAATTTTAGTAAATATTGGAGTAAGGTGGAATGGGAATCACTCCCACACACTACACAAATCCGGACTTTCAAACTTAAATATAAAACTTGAATCGAGTCTACCACTGATTTTGGTACGATACTCGTAAATACGTATGCAATATGGAAAATATAATTTTGTTGACCGGCGGTATACGGAACCAATACGCGTGGGATACGTCTGTGATTTAGTTTAAAAATATTTGGAAATTATGGTGGTCTTTTTCAAATTTATAAAACATATGGGGCCAAATGTGTAAATTCGAAGACTTGATTTAATCACACACTCCCAGCCTCTAGGCTAGGTTTTTCTTTGTAAAAGAAATGGCTGCACCAACTTAAAGAACCAGAGGTCCAGATCCAGAAGGAATAAGAAAGAAGAAGGAAGAAGAAGAAGAAAGTTCTGCTCCACCTCCACCAGGTCCAGCCTCTTCTTCTCGATTTTGACAAATTTTATTAAAACAATAAAGGAAGAAATTTTCCATTTATTTGTTAAATTCATTGTCCATTTTTGACTGAGATTACAGTATATTGTACAGAAGTTAAAGGGAGCCATGTATTCGTCTCTCTCTCGGCTGTCTTCGTCTCTGGTTCATCGCCTTGCTAGATGCCAGGGCCAGCTCATTGCTTCGAGGTCTTTCTCTGTCTCTGGAACGCCACCAGGCAAGTTCTTCTTCCTGCCCTTTCAATTTGGCCAATATTTCTGTCGTACTTTTGGATACTGAAGAGATTACAGTATATTGTAAAGAAGTTAAAGTGAGCCATGTATTCGTCTCTCTCTCGGCTGTCTTCGTCTCTGGTTCATCGCCTTGCTAGATGCCAGGGCCAGCTCATTGCTTCGAGGTCTTTCTCTGTCTCTGGAACGCCACCAGGCAAGTTCTTCTTCCTGCCCTTTCAATTTGGCCAATATTTCTGTCGTACTTTTGGATACTGAACTTTCTGGTTTTATTGGTTCTTGAGTTTGTTCTATGTTAAATGAGTTTCTTTTAACATCTTTGCAATTGGGTTCAAATCAATTTGCAATTTTTCTAATGTTTTGAGTGTTTTTGAATTGCATTTTGAAAACTGTGATGTGACTTCTGAAATTAGTTTGATAAAATATATGGTGGTAAATCAAGAAGCTTTGCTGGGAAACTAATCTTTAATTGTGTCACTTTCTTGCAAATGATTGATAATATATTGGACTTTACAGGTCCAATAGATAATTTTCAACAAGGTTTCAATTCTTTTGGGAATGTTGAAAGGAATTCCAGGTCTATGAACTTTGTGAGGGGGATTCTAGAGGAGGATGGAAAGGACAACTTTGGTTTTTCTCAGTTTCCTCGATATAATATGGAGCAAAATGCTGATATTGTCCATCTAAAGCTGATGAAAAACAATACCTTTGTTACTGTGACGGACTCAAAGGGGAACAAGAAACTTGGGGCCTCAGCCGGGTCGTTACCAGGAATGAAAGGAGGACCAAAATTGTCTAAGTACGCTGCTGAAGCAACTGCAGAACACGTTGGACGGATGGCTAGAAATTTCGGGTTAAAATCAGTTGTAGTGAAGGTGAAAGGGTTTACTTATTTTAAGAAGAAAAGGCAAGCCATTGTGAGCTGGAAAGAGGGCTTTACCAATTCCAAAGTGGGTTTGAATCCGGTTGTATATATTGAAGATACAACCCGAAAGCCCCATAATGGCTGTCGCCTCCCAAAGAAACGTCGCGTGTAAACACAGTGCACTGTAGGCCTAATGAGTATTATCTTCTACTTGGCTAGAGTATCTTGTCCAATAATGAGATGTAGAGTCCAAACTCAGCGGTGGTAGAACTTTTCAAAGAAGAGTGCGTTTTTTCTTTTAATCCCTTTAATTTCAATGCCGTTGTGATGCTACTGTGGTCTATTTGAAGATGGTTGTTTCTTATGAGAATATATTTGCTTAGAAATTTCTCTTACAATATTAGTCTGGAAAATTTGTGCTTTTTCTTAGCAGTGTTCAGCTGTAGTGATAATGGTTGGAATTGACTGTACATTGACTTCAATTCATGTAATCTTTTATGAAATAGAACCCTACAGATTGTTTGAAGTAATTACAGGTAACTAGGGGCATCATGCACCCGACCTAAGCAGCCTCTATGTCATGAAGACTGTTGGTAATACAGAGCAATTTAGAAATAGCATTACAGAAACACAAGTGATAGTAGGTGTCACAGAAGAACTAAGATTATATTTAAGCTTTTGTTTCGATCTCGTGACATTTGCCAAGTTATTTCCTGAATTGTGAACTGTAAATTTGCGAATGGTGAGCCATCTTCTGCCGTTTTCCATCCCTCTTCTGCTTCTATTTTTTTTTCTCCAGCGTAGGGCACGCCTGAATAGAGAGATGGCTGCACTGTACTGATATTTTGCAGTCCTGGAGGTGAAGTCAAACTAGGACAGTCGGAGATGGCCAACGATCTAAGCGAAGGACAATTCTTATATTTTAAGGAAAATTCCTCAAATCTGGGTAGCTACGAATTTCCAAAGTTTGGAGTGTGATAATGGTCGAATAGTTTGCCATGAACTAATCTTTAGAAGGATTCCAAGCCTCTACATTTAAGCCCCATTTGGTTCATGGGAAAGGAGGCTTGGGGATGAGAAATCAATTGATTTCCTATGTTTGGTAAGTCCAGGCATGGGAAATAGTTGCCTGGCACATGGAAAAGTCGGGGGGGGGGAGTGAGCCCTCCTCCCCAACTTGGGTTTTGTTTTACTTCCTCATGGAAAAGTTTGGGAAAATGAGCCAACATTCAATGTACATTTTTCATGATCATTTTGTCTCCATTAACAATTTAGAATTATAATATATCATTAACTGCACTCTTTTTTTATTTGATTTAATATGAGTATAATTGAAAAATTATACAAATTTTGTTTTCCATTCCTACTCAAAACAAACACGGGAAATGAAATAAAGTGAAATCTCCCGGTTACTTTCCCGGCATCACCAAATGTGGGAAAAGAATCGTCCATTTCCCATCTTTCAGGAAATGACATGGGAAGTGATTTCCTCTTAAATCCGTTATGTGAACCAAACAGGTGGTATCCGTGCATTTATCCACATTTTGTAAAATCTAAGCCACTTAAATAATCTAACAACTTTAGCGTATTAATCAATATTTAAGTTAAGTGTTTCTTTTTCCAAACTGATGTTAACGTAGTTAACATGCTTGGAATTTTTTTTTTCTTTATCTGATGAAAAGATATCATCATTTGCAGAGTACTGAGTACTCTTCACAAACACCACTGCTTCCACTGTTTTCTTCACTGCTTGTTCCTCCAGCATCTTCGTCCATTCTTGAAGATGCTTCACGTACTTCACAAATCAATCTGCACACCTTTGAACTTCAAAAATTCACAAACATCTTAAACACCAAGAAACACTAAAATTCACAACACAATCAGAGAAAGCAAAAGAGCAAGCTTTTCTCAACTAAGAATATTTATGCCAAGGCAATAAGACATTTTATTTTCTCTGTTGGAGATAAAAAGCTTCTTCGGACAACAATGCTAAACTATCAATATTAATATCGTGCCACTGTCATATACATCTAAACATCAATCAACCATCTCTCTTCCAAATTAAGCTTCTATTTTCTTTTCTTGAAGCTTAACTCAAGTAATGAATTTTTGTGGCCTGTTATACTAACTATATATAGATATGCATGTTAAAACTAGAATCACCATCAATAACCACAGATCATTCAGTCCAAACCCCACTCCCAAAAAAAAGAATAGCCACATATCTTCACACTTTGAAATTAAATGGCCCAAAAAGATGAAAACGTGAGGCAAGTTACCAAAAGAGGAGGTGGACAAGGAAGCAGAGGAGACCAAGACCAACCTGCAGAAATTGAGCAAACTTCAAAGGTGAGTACTACAATCCATGTGGAGACAATTCCCAGGGAGGAGAGACTCGAAAAATTCAGGGAAGCAGAAGCAGCACCAATTCAGGCTGAAAAGGTGAAACCAAAGATCCAAAGGGTTCCATTCATGCTCCGACAAGACACAAAATTCGAAAAGTACTACGAGCCAAGGGTAGCAGCAGTCGGTCCTTTCCACCATGCTCGTAAGCCAACATACAAGCATGCAGAGAAAATCAAGCTTAAATTAGCTGCCAACTTTGTCAAAGACAGCAAGCAGAATGATGCAGATCTGCTCAAGAAGGTTGAGGACAATATCAACTTTGTAGACTGAAATATGTAGTTTTCATTTTTTAATGCAATGTTTTCAATCCGGGGTACTCTTTTTCCTTCGTTTGGGGTTTTGTCCCATTGGGTTTTCCCCAAATAAGGTTTTAATGAGCCCCAAAGTGTTCTTCCTTATCTTTTGTAAATTCTTATAATTTTAATAAAATTAATTAGTTGATAATTTTTTTTTTGGTTTAATTTGTATAAAGGGGCACACTTGAGAAAATTTGCCCTGGGCCTTAGAAAACCCAGGACCGGCTCTGTGCACTAAGGAAGTACTATGATAAGGAAGCAACAAAGGACTATGGCGACCTCGCGTGGATGTTGTTCGTTGATGGGTGCGCCACACTGGAATTCATATACAAATATAATCAATTAGAAGATTTTCGGATCAAGAGAGACCAGGTGGCCTTGTAGAACATGACATGTTCTTGCTGGAGAACCAACTTCCTTATCAACTCCTCCAACTGTTGATGAGCTCGAGCCAAATACAGGAGGAATTGAAGAAATCAATCGATGACGTTGTTTGGAGAAACAGCCCTGCAGCAGCACATCAGAACCGACAAAAACAGAGGTCACAACCAGGACAAGACGTAGCAATACCCATGGAAGCAGAGCCAACTCATCTGCTTGAGCTTCTTCGGACAACAATGCTAGGACGACCTTCACCTAACAACAAAGATACTAAACGTTCCCACTCTTTTCGCAACGTGCAAGAGCTTCGGGCAACTGGGATCCATTTTAGTCCTAGTGATGGCAACTCATTGAGTAGCATATATTTTAATTCTTCTGATCTATTCCGGGGAATCCTTCATCTTCCTCAAATAAAAGTAGACGACTCGACCAGACCCAAGTTCATGAACTTGATAGCCTACGAAATGTGGCCTGATTTCCACAATGATTTCGGGGTCACCTCTTACATATGCTTGCTCGATTCGCTCATCGATCATCCCGATGATGTAAAGTATCTGAGGAAAAAGCGGATACTTCGAAACTTGCTTGGCATTGGCAATGACGAGGAGGTGGCTCAGCTCTTCAATGAGATAGGCACTGACTTGGTGCCTAACAATGACATTTACTCCTCTGTTAAAGACAAAATAGAAGATCACTACGATAACTGGGGTAACAGAGTGATGGCTCAATTCTTTCACGAGCATTTCAGCAGCCCCTGGTGTGGTATTGCTTTCCTTGGTGCTCTCCTAGGGGTTGTGTCGAGCATCGTCCAGACTGTTAACTCAGTCCTCAGTTATCATAATAATAAATAGGATTCTCTATAAGCAGAGATTCACAACCCCAATCCTCCACACCCTCTCCCTGCAATAAGAGATGAGCTATAGGCATTGAAAATGCCTGGGCTTACACTCATTTCTGTTTTCTGGTTTGCTCCAATAACTGTACGCAAGAGTGTGACTAAATAAATCAAGTTGAACATGTGGACAAAGGTATTTGTAGGTTCTTATTTAATAAATAATGTAATTCTGTATGTTGCCTATTCATTTTATGAGTTGCTGCAGATTTACTTGCACCTTACTCCGTGTAAGCAACTCTTAAAATTTCTGAAATCTTAATTTCACGAAAAGAGATTATTACAAGTCTCTAAGGATTATTCTTTCTAGAGAGATGCAAATGGTTTTTGGGTGCCCTCTCACATTTCTCTGGATATATTCTTGACAATTTCCTTTCCCTGCAAAGAGAGCCTTGAGAATTGGCTGATGAACCAAATCTGGAAGCTTGAGGATCAAGGGATTCAAGCGAAGGAAGTTGAGGTTCCACTCCAAAACCAATTGGCCATGGAGGGAGTAGCCCAACTCCTTATAAGTCATTGCTAGGTTTCTCAACTTTCCAATGTAGGACTCTTTACCTTCACATTCTCACATGCCCCCGAACGTGTGGCGAATTTTCAAGCCTAACACATGGACAACTCATATTGGGTGACATGGAGCACGTGTGGCCGTTGGGCTTTCACAAGTGGGCTAACTCGGTCTGATACCATACTAAAATATGAATATGGTTTGAATACTTTAGGTTAAGTTTTATTCTTCTCTATAAGGAGTTATAAATAAGAGTTTACATCAGTGCTTTACAAGGAAATAGATACAATAATAAATTAGGATAGTATCTCCTAATTATACAATGATTTGTCAATTATATAAAATAGGAAAGTAAATCCTTTAATTAATCAAAGAAATAAATCTCCTTGATTAATTAGGAGACTCACATCAACATGAATTTGGGGACAGCATATCTCAACTCGTCTCAAAGTGGAGTGGGTCGAGAAGGAGAGAGAGCTTTTTTTCTCTTTTTAAAATTTTATTTTATTTTTTGGTTTTAAATACTTTAAAAGATTAAAATTAAAGAGTTGACCATAGTTATAACAATGAACATGCTTCAAGTTTTAAGGATGGTGTACATATTGGGGTATACAATTCAATATATCCTTTTTAGTCATTTTATATTAGGGTAAATTAGTAATTCAATAAATAATTTGATAGTAGGGTGTACTTAGTTAATTTTAGCGTTCATTTAGCAGCACTCATATATATATATAAAATTTCTATTGTTGCCCAGATACCCTAATTTCTATAATTTGGTTTTGATATTTTACAGTGCATGTCATGAGCACATTACAGTACTTTTGTCTAGTACGAAATCTAAAAAGTGTGGGCATATTAAAGGAGGAAATGACGAAAATAAGTGGATTCCAAATAACTCAGTGCATATATATAGTCATTTGAAATTCATTCCAAATGTTCAAGCTAATGTTTTCTAGTGCATTTTAGAAAATTCAACTTTGTTCTCAAATCCTAATCCTCTCTTTAAATACCTCGATCCAAACAGAGCCTTATTGAATTACGTGACTCACGTTCTTGATGATTTTATATGAAAATTTATCTTCAAGAACTAATAAAGCCATCACATTGATTCTTATCGTACGAAGGACACTAGCCTTTAAATTCTTTTTAGTGTAAGAAACAATCCCAACTAGGCAATCATACTTTTTATTTTCTCTCTGTTGGAGATAAAAAGCTTCTTCCTCATATGATTGGTGTACTTACTAATAAAATATGGGTATATACCAATCTTCCGATTCATATAAAGTCATCAAGTGTACTTGTTCTTTCACTATCAAAATTAATATTGTGTGACCGACCCACTGTCATATACATCTAAACATAAAATAATCTATCTTCCAAATTAAGCTTCTATTTTCTTTTCTTGAAGCTCAAGTAACGAATTTTTGTGGCCTGTTGTACTAACTATATACAGATATGCATGCAAAAACAAGAATCACCACGGATCATTCAATCCAAATCCCCCTCCCAAAAAAAGAATAGCCACATATCTTCACACTTTGAAATTAAATGGCCCAGAAAGATGAAAATGTGAGGCAAGTTACCAAAAGAGGAGGTGGAGAAGGAAGCAGAGGAGACCAAGACCAACCTGCAGAAATTGAGGTGAGTATTACAATCCATGAGGAGGCAAGTCCCAGGGAGGAGAGACTCAAAAAATTAAGGGAAGAAGCACCACCAATTCAGGCTCAAAAGGTGAAACCAAAGATCCAAAGGGTTCCCTTCATGCTCCGACAAGACACAAAATTCGACAAGTACTACGAGCCAAGGGTAGCAGCACTCGGTCCTCTCCACCATGCTCGTAAGCCACAGTACGAGCATGCAGAGAAAGTCAAGCTTAAATTAGCTGCAAACTTTGTCAAAGACAGTAAGCAGAATGATGCAGATCTGCTCAAGAAGGTTGAGGACAATATCAATGAACTAAGGAAGTGCTATGACGAGGAAGCAACAAAGGACTATGAAGACGAATTCCTTGCGTGGATGTTGTTCGTTGATGGGTGCTCCACACTGGAATTCATATACAAATATGATAAATTAGAAGATTTTCAGATCAAAAGAGACCAGGTGGCCTTTGTAGAACAGGACATGTTCTTGCTGGAGAACCAACTTCCTTATCAACTCCTCGAGCTGTTGATGAGCTCGAGCCAAATACATAAGGAATTGAAGAAATCAATCGATGAGTTTGTTGGGAGAAACAGCCCTGCAGCAGCACCAGCACGGTCACAGCCAGGAAAAGACGTAGAAGCAGAGCCAACTCATCTGCTCGAGCTTCTTCGGACAACAATGCTAGGACGACCTTCACCTAACAACGAAAGTGAGAAAATAGAAGGTACTCAACGTTCCCACTCTTTTCGCAACGTGCAAGAGCTTCAGGCAACTGGGATCCATTTTAGAACTAGTGAGGGCAACTCATTGAGGAGCATATATTTTAAGTCTGTTCATCTATTCCGTGGAATCCTTCGTCTTCCTCAAATAAAAGTCGACGACTCGACCAGACCCAAGTTTATGAACTTAATAGCCTACGAAATGTGTCCCGATTTCCACAATGATTTCGGGGTCACCTCTTACATATGCTTCCTCGATTCGCTCATTGATCATCCTGATGATGTAAAGCATCTGAGGAAAAAGCTGATACTTCGAAACTTCCTTGGGAATGACGAGGAGGTGGCTCAGGTCTTCAATGAGATAGGCACTGACTTGGTGCCTAACAATGACATTTACTCCTCTGTTAAAGACCAAATAGAAGTTCACTACGATAACTGGGGTAACAGAGTGATGGCTCAATTCTTTCACGAGCATTTCAGCAGCCCCTGGACTGGTATTGCTTTCCTTGCTGCTCTCCTCGCGGTTGGGTCGAGCATCGTTCAGACTGTTTACTCAGTCCTCAGTTATCATAATAATAAATAGGATTCTCTATAAGCAGAGATTCACAACTCCAATCCTCCACACCCTCTCCCTGCAATAAGAGATGAGCTATAGGCACTGAAAATGCCTGGGCTTACACTCATTTCTGTTTTCTGGTTTGCTCCAATAACTGTACGCAAGAGTGTGACTAAATAAATCAAGTTGAACATGTGGACAAAGGTATTTGTAGGTTCTTATTTAATAAATAATGTAATTCTGTATGTTGCCTATTCATTTTATGAGTTGCTGCAGATTTACTTGCACCTTACTCCGTGTAAGCAACTCTTAAAATTTCTGAAATCTTAATTTCACGAAAAGAGATTATTACAAGTCTCTAAGGATTATTCTTTCTAGAGAGATGCAAATGGTTTTTGGGTGCCCTCTCACATTTCTCTGGATATATTCTTGACAATTTCCTTTCCCTGCAAAGAGAGCCTTGAGAATTGGCTGATGAACCAAATCTGGAAGCTTGAGGATCAAGGGATTCAAGCGAAGGAAGTTGAGGTTCCACTCCAAAACCAATTGGCCATGGAGGGAGTAGCCCAACTCCTTATAAGTCATTGCTAGGTTTCTCAACTTTCCAATGTAGGACTCTTTACCTTCACATTCTCACATGCCCCCGAACGTGTGGCGAATTTTCAAGCCTAACACATGGACAACTCATATTGGGTGACATGGAGCACGTGTGGCCGTTGGGCTTTCACAAGTGGGCTAACTCGGTCTGATACCATACTAAAATATGAATATGGTTTGAATACTTTAGGTTAAGTTTTATTCTTCTCTATAAGGAGTTATAAATAAGAGTTTACATCAGTGCTTTACAAGGAAATAGATACAATAATAAATTAGGATAGTATCTCCTAATTATACAATGATTTGTCAATTATATAAAATAGGAAAGTAAATCCTTTAATTAATCAAAGAAATAAATCTCCTTGATTAATTAGGAGACTCACATCAACATCATGAACTACTTTCCCACATCCAGAATCACTATCATGTCCAGGCGATGATGATGGTGTGTTGAATGAAGATATTTGATATCTTCCACTTGGGGGCGGATCTAGCCCTTTTTCGACTAGGCGACCGCCCGGCCGGGAATTTTCAGAAGAAACAAATAGGTATATATGTACTTAACATATATGAAAGAAAATTTGCTAATAATATCACTAATGCGGCGATAATTGAAGAATTTAAGACTTCTAAGCTTCTCGTATGGTAAAATTTTAGATTTAAATAGTGTTGTTTTGTATTGCATTGCATTTACCTGTGGTTTTGGTTTTTGTTAAGCTTTTATTTATGTATATAGATACATTAGTAAGTAATTTTCACCCAACTGACTCTCAAATCCTGGATCCACCACTTGTTCCGAACTGGTTCCTATGGCTAAATTCAACTTGAGGACTTGTTAGGCCATCTCCAGCAGTGGGTTAAATATGCCATGTCATTGGGCCAGACCAAGTCAGGAGGCTGAAGAGGCCGAATGTTGGGCCAAATGTAGCCTGATTCTTGGGTGGGCTATATTTTTTTTCAAAGGCCAACAACAACTTCTTTTTTTCTTTGGACAAAACCTGTAGCGGCTCCTTGCAAAGTCCAACGTCTCTATCTGGCTGCCGTTAAATATATATATATATTCAAAAATCCTAATTATTGGTTTTTTTTATAAAAAAAAAACTCTAAAAAATTCATAATTTTTTTCTATAAATACCAACTTCATTTTTACATAATTTCCCACGTTCTTTTCATCCTTTTTTGGTGAAAACCAAGGTATCCCCCGCTCGATTGCGGGGACTAACCCTCGAGGTACTGTCGGGCGCAAAGCGGGGACCTCTCCCAACAAAGTCTGCTCTATTCGCAAGCGCCTGGGATCGAACCCAGGACCTCTTGTTTAAAGGATCCAAGCCCCTTCCACTTGGACCAACTCCTGTCCACGTTCTTTTCATCCTTCATTTATATACTATCCTTACTCTTTTCATCCTTCTACATAAATTTCCACAATTTTTTCATCCTTTACATATTAAAAAGAATTCCCCCTAATTGTTAGGGAAAAAAATGGCCGGCACTTCATAGAAAGGCACAAATTGGACTTGAAAGGAAGATGAAGCTCTTTGCAAGGCTTTCTTTAAAGTCACCGAAGATAATGTACACGGTACTAGCCAAACCTCGGAGGGTTTTTGGACTCGTGTTTCTTACAAATATTACGAGCTTTACGAAGGCACCATTGAAGTGACCCCGAGAAACCACGAAAGTTGTGGAAGTTGGTGGAAGAAGCACATCTATTCGAGCTTGAACAAATGGAATCAAGCATTGAAAAAAGATGAGAGTAGGAGACATGTTTTAGTTACTGTTTTTCGATCAATGTCTATTTGTTACAAATTCAAAGAAAAAGCCACAAAACACCATACGTCAATTGGCGTCTCCTCTCCTCCGGGCATCATCTTCTTCATGCTCCTCCATCAGTAGGCATCTCCGCTCCTCTGATTGGTCTTCCAATTCAAAATTAGAAGAGGAACCCCAGTTGGAATCCATTGCAAAATTGAATTGGAATGACAAATTACACAAAATGAAAGAGAGAAATTGGAGAGGAATCATATGGATGCCTCCAAATTGCATAGTATTGATGCCTTGTCCAAATGGATGTTGCCAAATCTTAGTATATTTTCAGTTCCAGCCGCCCTTTCTAGATAGACTTGACGATGACCTTGAGTATTTGTATTTGATTGTTCTCAAATTGATTTGAGCGAATCACATAAACACACGTGTTTTTAGTGTGATTATAATTATGTTGTACAATTTTACTATTGTTGATCTAATTTTAGACATCGACTGCTCTCTTATTGCATGACAAAGATAATTATTGACACTCCAAACTTGTTTTACTTGATGTAAAGACGGCAATTTTGTTAAAGCGATCGAATAGGAAACTTATTTTAAAGAATTGCTTATTATTTTTTGTTGTGCTGTGTCGATGAATTATTGGAGATATAAATGAGTAAGTGTTTTAAAAGTCCTAGATTTAACAAAAGCAAATCTGATGCGACATGATGTTACCTTGCCTTCTTAGTTTACGTTAGGCTCAGGATGTGCTGTCAATGTAATCTTCAATATTTAACGTATTAGGACTCCATGCATTACCATATATTGTACATGTATTCTGAGAATGAAATCAAGAAAAACACATTTCTCTGGACATGGCCTTTCTTTTGACTTCTTCAACTGGAAAATACCAACTCAGTGCCTGTTTGGTATTACTTATTTGGAGTCATAAGTGATTATTTTGACATTTTTGAAACCCCAAATCGTTTGGTAAAAGGTTTAAAAATCGCTTTTTGTGGAATAATTGATCCAAATGAACTGGAGACAAAAGAGAAGCACAATGAATCGGAAAAAAAAATAAAATTATTTCTCATGACCACGGTTGAAAATTCTAATTCCTTGAAAGATACTACTCAAAATTTGAAAATTTACTTGGTTGTAAAAAAAAATATGAATAAATCTCAAAAATTGAAGCAACTCTTTTACGTCTCTAAACATCTGAGAGTTGAACCTCAGATTTTGGTTTTTCAAGCAACATGGAACACGCATTGGAGGAGTGAAATGGCAGGGGTTCGAATCCCCTTTGCATGTATACTTTGTGTTTTTTTTTTCTTCCCTTTTTTTCATTACATTGATATTTTCGATATTATAGCGATATTTTGACAAAATATTGTTGAAGGGTGAGCGAAATTATCGACATCGATATTATCGATATTTATAAGATATGTGTATGAATACGTTGCGAAATATCCATGACCCGAAAAAACAATAATATCATCGATATTTTGTCGATATTATCGATATTTTAGACTACGGTTAGTAGGCAATAGACAAGGAAGCTCAGTAGAGCTGACTTCAGGTGATTTCAACAATAAGGTTCAAAGATGTGTTCCTTGGAGTGCAAGGCTGATGTTATCTTAAGATGACTCCAAATTGCGTAGTATTGATGCTTTGTCCAAATGGAAGTTGCCAAATCTTAGTATATTTTCAGTTGCAGCCGCCCCTTCTAGACAGATAGACTTGACGATGACCTTGAGTATTTGATTGTTCTCAAATTGATTTGAGTGAATCACATAAACATATGTTGATCTAATTTTAGACATTAACCACTCTAATTATTGGCACTTCCAAACTTGTTTTACCTGATGTAAACATGGAAATTTTGCTAAAGTGATAAGATACTTATGCTAAAAAATTGCTTATTAATTTATTGTTGTGCCCTGTCGATGAATTATTGGGGATTTAACAAAGCCAAATCTGATGTGACATGGTTTTAGCAAACCTGTGTTGGGCTTGGCCTAACGTGTTCACCTTGCCTTCTTATTAGTTTACTTTAGGCTCAAGATATGTAATCAATAGATGGCGAGTGTCATATATGGACCACAGATGTGGACTTTCATATTAGCCACAAGATTTATTTGAATCGTAACTTCACTTAAGTAAAAAAATAAACGATCATGGGGCTAATATGAAGGCCCACATGAAGGGTCCATATATGGCACCCTCACTATAGAATTTCGCGTAAATATCCAATACTTATCATATTAGGACTCTATGAATGAAATCAAGCAAAACACATTTCTCTACACATGGCCTTTCTTTTGACTTCTTCAATCGGAAAATACCAACTCAGTGCCGTTTAGCATTGCTTATTTGGAGCCATAAATGATTATTTTGACATTTTTGAAATCCCAACTCGTTTGGAAAAAGGTTTAAAAATCACTTTTGTGAAATAATTGATCCAAATGAACTGGAGACAAATGAAAAGCACAATGAATCGGGAAAATTAAAAATCTTTCTTATGACCACGGTTGAAAATTATAATTCCCTCAAAATTTGAGAATTCACTTGGCTTTAGTCTGTATAGCTGAAGAAAAATGAATAAATTACAAGAATTGGTTGGACATAAGAAAGTTCAATAATTGAAGCAAGAACCTCTTTCACGTTTCTAAACATCTGAGAGTTGAACCTCAGATTTTGGTTTTTCATCCTCCTCATCCCAGTTGGTGGTCTTGTAGTAGGTGGCATATAAGATGAGCTGCACCAACCCAGAAATTAATCCCAAACCATTGGGAACCTACCAAAAGTTTTCAAAGAAAATGGTTATTCACTCTTCTTTTTGAAAATAAAAATAATTAAATAAACGTGTACGTACTTGAAACAACAAAAATGTATAGAGAATTACCAAAATGTAGGGATCAAATTTGATGAGTGCATAGATGAGCCAGACAATTCCATTGCAGAAGTTAGCAAGAGAGAGGGTAAACGGCATATATTTCACACTTTTTGTCTTGATGACCATTTTCTGCCACCAAAAAAGTAAGATATATAAATCCGTGGTGAATGATTTTCAACCCTTAGAAGATGATTCATCCCAAAGTTAAAAATGTGAGTCAAATTATGTGCTTTTTTGTGTGTCCCTCGATTCCGACCAAAACATATTTAAGACATGCAATATCTATGCAACATAATAATATATGGAAATGACTTATTTCTACATACCACGATTGTCAAGGGTGAGGCATACATAATGATATTGCAGACAATGCACAAGATGCCAATTATCATAGACCGGCCTTTAGTGGTATGGAAAAAGTGCAGGGTGATGAAAACCACAACAGCAAAGAAGATAACTTCAACCAGAAGAGCAATAAGGATCCTTCGCTGCAAAGGAAATAAGGATATATATATTGTAGTTTTAATAAGGATATATTAGCATTCCATAGCTCATGATATTTCACTTCTTAGTAGTATTACTTACGCGTTTTGCGTTAGAAGAGTATGTTAAGAAGATGGCAATGTAGATGAGTTCGATAACGAATCCACAGCCGTTGATTGTAATGACAAGAACGCTATCAGGATGGACAAAGGGCATGCCATAGAAACACCACATAGCACAGTTGAGCAATGTTGCTACATAAGGATCCGCCTTGAATTCTCCTACTGATTTTTGCTTGATTATTTTCACAAATGTTGGGCTGCAGTATTTTCATAATTCATCACATAACATATAAGATATTTGTAAATGCATAGATTAGAGATCAGAAAAAGATAAAGACAAAGATAAAGGAGCTAGAGCTTACAATGGGGAGGTAAACAAAAAGAAAGAGATGACATTACCTATGAGAAAAAAGGAACAAGAAAAAACAGTATAGGTAAGATAAATGTGAGTAGAAATAATCCTATATTTCTCACCGGTGTAGTAGTGTCACCAAAATAGTAATGGCAAAGAGCAAGATTGAATATAGAGGAAAATAAACGGAAGCGCTAAACAAATAACTGACCGATAATGCCTACAATGATTCTGATCGTTTCTACATTCACCATTTTTATGTTTAGCGGAGAATCAAAATGCAGCGAATGTTTCCTTGATCGTTACACAAAACGAAAGAGGATTTTTTATATGTCGTAAGAACATAGATGATATGAAGAGTACTTGGGGTTTTGATGAGGTTTACATTGAAAACTTAGAATTATTTAAAGGGCCATTCTGAATTAGAATTTTATTTTTAGCCAATCCACAACAAAATGTGACACATATGGGTGTAAGTGACCTGCCTCAAAGTGTTGTATTGTTAGATCAGGTGGCTGGGCTGGGGAAGTATTATTATTATCTGTTATGTGGTTGTAAAATGCCTAAACTCGCAAAAGATTGTTCACAGAGATGTAAAAGATAGAGAACACATGGTGCAGGACAAGACAGCGATTTTGGGTGATGCTCCTGATCTCTTTTGTTATAACAAATATGATTTTGTTTTGAAAAGGCTTGCTATTTTTTCCCACGGAATTTTGTTTCCAATGTTAATATAATTTGTATATTTTTGCTTATATTTTATGGCCCCCAAACTTCAAATCTTTGCTCCGTTGTGCTTTACAAATCGAGTTTGATTCTCCTTTTTGTACATTAAAGTAGTTTAGAATATCACTTTGTCAAAAAGTGTAAACCTACTGATAACTAAGCGATGTAGAAATAACGAAGTATCAATTGAGGATTAAAAAAAAAAAGAAAAAAAAAAAGGATGATAACTAAGCCTTCCGGCCATGGTTATTCGAAAGGCTTTGATTGAGCGAAAAAATGGAGGAAACGAATTCTTTTGATTCAAGAGCACGTGTTAAGTATAACTCGTGCTCTAAATGAAAGCACCAAATGTTTGTGCAAAAATTCTCACGGGAGAATATTCACTTGTGGATTCTTCAACCTTTGATCTTCCTATTCTCTTTCTTCCTCGGTCCCTGTAAAAAAGATTGAAGTAAATAAACCACACCCAGGAGGTGTTAGCCAAAGGCCCTTCGATGCCTAAGTTAGGTCGGTTGAATCTAGGAGAAACAATAGCTAAAAAAGGGTATGGAAATTTTTCTATGGTAAGAACCGGGCGGCCGAAGCCGTGTATAAAAATATGTAGAGAGGAGAGAGATGTGGTCGGCAGCGGTGGTGGCGCTGCGGCTAGGAGGGAGAGAGAGGGAGAGTTTCGGGTGTTTTCTCGGATTTTAAAAGTACCTTGAATGCTTGGTGCTCCCGTGTATTTATAGGGTCCTTGCGTGCTAGGGTTTTGCAAAGAATAAACTCTTATTTGGAAGGAGTTTATTCTTTCCCCAAATTGTAGAGATTGAGGCCACTAGGGATTTGATTGGGATCAAATCTCCTAATTTGATGATGATATTTCCAAATTATTACGATAATATCTTAATTAGTGATATTATCATTTTAAATAAAGATAATATCCATATTTTTGGTGTCAATTATCTTGCCAAATAAATGACTTAATTAATTGACCTATGAGATATTCTTCTTGTCCACGTGGCGTCTCGTGATTGGAGGCCAATATTTGCTCCCACTGTGATGTTTGTGGGTTCCTAAAGCATTAAAATTTTAAAAATTCCAGAGGTAATCCATTTCTGCAGACTTGTGTATCAATATACACTACTACAAAAATGAAATAGATGACGGTAATCCACCGTCGTTGTGATGCTTTGAAAACCATCGTTAAATCGGCCGCCATCTTTTAGAGTATCAAACTATGACGGCTTTTCACCGTTGTTGTTTATCTATAAAGACGACGGTTTTATTAATAGCTGTCGTTGTTCTGATTCAAAGACGACAGTCTTTTGTTAAAAACCGTCGTTGTTTATGACTAAAGTCGACGGTTTATAAAAAACCGTCGTTATTTATGGGTAAAGATGACGGTTTTTTTTGTTAAAACCGTCGTCATATATGGGTAAAGACGTCAGTATTTAGTTAAAAAGCATCGTTGATTGTATATAAAGACAACGATATTGCGTTAAAAATGGTCATTGATTATATTTACAAACGATGATTTTTCCAATAAAACCATTGTTTTATTATCTTTAAATCTGTCGTCTAATAAATTCCCAAGCTGTTACATTCTTGTTTTTTGTTTCCTATGATTCTATATCACGATTTTAACCAGAAAACCTATTATAATGCTTTATTAACGAACGTATACACTCAAAAATGATTTCTTTCATAAAACTTGAAGACTCAATAGTTATTACATAGTCAACCAATCTTTATTCTATTACATACATACTTCCTACCTATAATTAGAAATAATGGAGCTCATTGCTGAACATCAACACATTTTTGGTTGCTCTTATTATTATTTTTTAATTCTATGTTATCATTATAGGGTTTAGGGTTGCTGTTATTATTATTTTTTTGGTTGCTGTTATTATTATTATTATGTTTTTATTTGCTGTTAATTTTTTTTTTGGGTTTCTGTACATCATAGCCTTCTTCATCGATCTATAGTCATCCATTTTTTTTTTTTTTTTGTACAATATCTATATATATCTAGTCCATGCCAAAACAAAAAGGAAAAAAATTATCTTCATATATATATTTTTGCTTATGAACTAATTAAAGATTGCATGTATGTGGAGAGATGCTATGAATGACGGGAGTCAAAGATGAGCAATGAAGCATATACTTATTCGTCTTTATGCATTTAGAATTATAGTTTACTTATCATTTTTTTTGTCATGAAATTACTTTTATGTTTTTACTTTTGCGCATGACATAAATCCTTATTTGGTTGCACATTTGAACAAATTAGATGCCTTTTTTTTTTCTTTGGATGTATTGATTTGGAAGTTCTTTACAAAATGTTTTTGTAAAGGTACTTTTCTCTTTTGCCCAAAAAAGAGAAAAAAAATATTTTAAAACTCTAATCAATTCTTTTAAAATCTACGATAAAACTCTAACAAACACCATCAAAATCAATCTAGGAATTCAATCAAACTCTATGTGGAGTTGATAGAAATCAATTGAACTACATTGAACTCTATAAACTTTATAACTCAATTTAACTCTTTTAAAATCTTAATTGAATACACCCCCCTAAGAAGAAATAGATGGGAGGGAGATTCAGAGAGTTGAGGGTTTCGATTTTCAGAAGGAGGGAGAGAGAGGATGTTCTTCCAGCCATGGGGGAATTATGAAATGTTTAGATTGAGGGCAAATAACTTAAGTGTCCTTTTGTTTTAGCGTGTTTTCAAAGGACGACGTGTGTCAATTCCACACCGTAGTGTTTTTAAAAATCAACCGCTTTTAGTGGTGTCCTAGATTATATACCACGACTATTTTTAAAAACCGTCGTTTTTTGAAACACGACGACGGTTTTTAGATCCACCATCGTCTAGTTTGTGTCGTTGTTTAACAATTTTGTAGAAGTTATAATTTTTTTTGTCACTCAATTTCAGTTGAGAGTGTTCCATCTGGAGAGGCCAGACTTAGGGTTGAAGGAAATTGCACAAGAGTACAAGCTGAACTGGGATTCTTCTATCACTGAAGCGGGCAGTAGCATATTGAATTTGGGATTCTTCTAACAATCAGGCACTTTACATCCAAATCATTGGCTCAACAGCTTTAGCCCAACTTATCAGGTTTCTAGATCATGCTTGACAAGGGTTTTGAAATGTAATTATAGGCATAGTACAATTTCTCTCTACTTCCATTTGGATAAGTGTAACTTTGACAATGAATCTATCGATCCTTGTAATACATGTGGAGTTATTTTTTGAATGAAAATTCTTTATTATGTGTTATCTATATTAATTGGAAAGAAGAAAATAGTTTTACTTATCATGAAGCTTCAATTTACAAATGAACTAGGTGAATTGGAAAATAATAGTAAAACATTGATATTTAGTATGACAACTTGCAAAGACTGTTGTTAAAAATGTAACAACAACGTGCATACGAATGTTGTCAATGATGTGTTCAACAACGAGCAAAACACATTATTGCACACTTCTTTCACAACATGTGTGCGTTGCGTTCAATGGTGTTAACAACGAGCATTGATATCAATGACGACATGCAAAGTGTGTTGTCGAAAGTCCTGGACCTTTTAACGACATCGACTTCAACAACGTGTGTCGCGTGTTGTTAATATCATTCAACAACGCACAATGCATGTTGTTAAATGACTTTTTTCTTGTAGTTAAGCATACAAGTTCACTTGGCCCTGGACACAGATAGGTTCAATTTGGTAAAGAGCTCAACCTGTTAATCCTTAAAAGTATATGAAGTTAGTAGCAAGGTCAAAAATATCAATGGTATCGGAAATATCGGTAGTCCAAAAACACGGAAATTTTGATGGAAATATCGGGATATTATCGATACCGATAAAAATTGAATAAAAACCACAAAAATTGTAAGAAAAACGTGGAAATTTTTATTAAAACTTTGGTAGATGTTTATTTAGTCAATTATCTATTAGTTTATCACAAAAAATTGGAAGGAAATACCTTGCATGATGAGTTTAACTGATTTAAGTTGATTATATATAGCGAGCTGACAAACACTGTGAGTGTAGAAAATATGTAGTAATTAATGAAAAAAGATTAAACACACCATAATCATTTATATATAATGATTTACTACAATATTTTAGATTTTATACATTGCATGATAATATACATGAGTGACTCAGTACCACATAGAATTCCTCTTTGCGTATTATCACAAAAACATAAACAACATGGTGGTTAAGGCGTTGGAGGAGTGAAATGGCAGGGGTTCGAATCCTCTTTGCGTGTGTGCTTTGTGTTTTTTTTTCTTTTTCCTTTTTTCCATTACATCGATATTTTCGATATTATAGCGATATTTTGACAAAATATTGCTGAAGTGTGAGCAAAATTATCGACATCGATATTTTTCAATATTATCGATATTTATTCAATATGTGTATGGATACATTCCGAAATATCCGAGACTCGAAAAAACGATAATATCCTCAATATTTCATCGATATTATTGATATTTTAGACTATGGTTAGTAGGAAATAGACATGGAAGATCAGTAGAGATGACTTCAGGTGATTTCAACAGTAAGGTTCAAAGATGTGTTCCTTGGAGTGCAAGGCTGATGGTATCTTAGGATGATTCCAAATGGATGTTGCCAAATCTTAGTATATTTTCAGTTGCAGCCCCCCTTCTAGATAGACTTGACGATGACCTTGAGTATTTGATTGTTCTCAAATTGATTTGAGTGAATCACATAAACACATGTTGATCTAATTTTAGACATTAACCACTCTCTTACTGCATGACAAAGATAATTATTGGCACTTGGCACTTCCAAACTTGTTTTACCTGATGTAAACATGGAAATTTTGCTAAAGTGATAAGATATCAAACTTATTCTAAAAAATTGCTTATTATTTTATTGTTGTGCCCTATCGATGAATTTTAGACATTAACCTGATGTAAACACATCTTATTGCATGACAAAATTTAATTATTGGCACTTGGCACTTCCAAACTTGTTTTACCTGATGTAAACATGGAAATTTTGCTAAAGTGATAAGATATGAAACTTATGCTAAAAAATTGCTTATTATTTTATTGTTGTGACCTGTCGATGAATTATTGGGGATTTTTAGGGTCATGCTAGGGAGACCAACTTGAGATACCAACTTGTGTACCAACTCTCTAATAGAGGTGGAGCCCACCAATACAATGGGTCCCACGCTCTATTAGAGAGTTGATACACAAGTTGGTATCCCTAGCATTTTCCATTTAACAAAGGCAAATCTGATGTGACATGGTGTTAGCAAACCTGTGTTGGGCTTGGCCTATCGTGTTCACCTTGCCTTCTTAGTTTACGTTAGGCTTAAAAAGGAAACGATCATATGGCTAATATGAAGGCCCACATGAAGGGTCCATATATGGCACCCTCATTATAGAATTTCACATAAATATTCAGTACTTATCAGATTAGGACTCTATGAATGAAATCAAGCAAAACACATTTCTTTGTAAATGGCCTTTCTTTTGACTTCTTCAACCGGAAAATACCAACTCAGTGCCGTTTAGCATTGCTTATTTGGAGCCATAAATGATTATTTTGACATTTTTGAAATCCCAACTCGTTTGGTAAAAGGTTTAAAAATCACTTTTGTGAAATAATTGATCCAAATGAACTGGAGACAAATGAAAAGCACAATGAATCGGGAAAATTAAAAAATTTTCTTATGACCACGGTTGAAAATTATAATTCCCTCAAAATTTGAGAATTCACTTGGCTTTAGTCTGTATAGCTGAAGAAAAATGAATAAATTACAAGAATTGGTTGGACATAAGAAAGTTCAATAATTGAAGCAAGAACCTCTTTCACGTTTCTAAACATCTGAGAGTTGAACCTCAGATTTTGGTTTTTCATCCTCCTCATCCCAGTTGGTGGTCTTGTAGTAGGTGGCATATAAGATGAGCTGCACCAACCCAGAAATTAATCCCAAACCATTGGGAACCTACCAAAAGTTTTCAAAGAAAATGGTTATTCACTCTTCTTTTTGAAAATAAAAATAATTAAATAAACGTGTACGTACTTGAAACAACAAAAATGTATAGAGAATTACCAAAATGTAGGGATCAAATTTGATGAGTGCATAGATGAGCCAGACAATTCCATTACAGAAGTTAGCAAGAGAGAGGGTAAACGGCATATATTTCACACTTTTTGTCTTGATGACCATTTTCTGCCACCCAAAAAGTAAGATATATAAATCCGTGGTGAATGATTTTCAACCCTTAGATGATGATTCATCCCAAAGTTAAAAATGTGAGTCAAATTATGTGCTTTTTTGTGTGTCCATCGATTCCGACCAAAAAATATTTAAGACATGCAATATCTATGCAACATAATAATATATGGAAATGACTTATTTCTACATACCACGATTGTCAAGGGTGAGGCATACATAATGATGTTGCAGACAATGCACAAGATGCCAATTATCATAGACCGGCCTTTAGTGGTATGGAAAAAGTGCAGGGTGATGAAAACCACAACAGCAAAGAAGATAACTTCAACCAGAAGAGCAATAAGGATCCTTCGCTGCAAAGGAAATAAGGATATATTGTAGTTTTAATAAGGTATTAGCATTCCATAGCTCATGATATTTCACTTCTTAGTAGTATTACTTACGCGTTTTGCGTTAGAAGAGTATGTTAAGAAGATGGCAATGTAGATGAGTTCGATAACGAATCCACAGCCGTTGATTGTAATGACAAGAACGCTATCAGGATGGACAAAGGGCATGCCATAGAAACACCACATAGCACAGTTGAGCAATGTTGCTACATAAGGATCCGCCTTGAATTCTCCTACTGATTTTTGCTTGATTATTTTCACAAATGTTGGGCTGCAGTATTTTCATAATTCATCACATAACATAAGATCTTTGCAAATGCATAGATTGGAGATCAGAAAAAGATAAAGACAAAGAGAAAGGAACTAGAGCTTACAATGGGGAGGTGAACAAAAAGAAAGAGATGACATTACCTATGAGAAAAAAGGAACAAGAAAAAACAGTATAGGTAAGATAAATGTGAGTAGAAATAATCGTATATTTCTCACCAGTGTAGTAGTGTCACCAAAATAGTAATGGCAAAGAGCAAGATTGAATATAGAGGAAAATAAACGGAAGCGCTAAACAAATAACTGACCGATAATGCCTACAATGATTCTGATCGTTTCTACATTCACCATTTTTACGTTTAGCGGAGAATCAAAATGTGGCGAATGTTTCCTTGATCGTTACACAAAACGAAAGAGGATTTTTTATATGTTGTAAGAACAGAGATGATATGAAGAGTACTTGGGGTTTTGATGAGGTTTACATTGAAAACTTAGAATTATTTAAAGGGCCATTCTGAATTAGAAATTTATTTTTAGCCAATCCATAACAAAATGTGACACATATGGGAGTAAGTGACCTGCCTCAAAGTGTTGTATTGTTAGATCAGGTGGCTGGGCTGGGGAAGTAATCTTATTATCTGTTATGTGGTTGTCAAATGCCTAAACTCGCAAAAGATTGTTCACAGAGATGTAAAAGATAGAGAACACATGGTGCAGGACAAGACAGCGATTTTGGGTGAAGCTCCATGATCTTTTTTGTTAAAAAAAAATATGATTATTTTGTTTTGAAAAGGCTTGCTATTTTTACCCACGGAATTTTGTTTCCAAAATGTTAATATAATTTGTATACTTTTGCTTATATTTTCTGTTCCCCCAAACTTTAATTCTAGATCTTTACTCCATCGTGTGCTTTACAAATCAAGTTTGATTCTTCTTTTCGTACATTAAAATAGTTTAGAATATCACTTTGTCAAAAAGTAAAAACCTACTGATAACTAAGCGACGTAGAAATAACGAAGTATTACCTGCTTTAATCGCTTGTTTTCTTGCATCATTTGGGATCCCTGCGAATACAAGAGTATGGTGGAGGAGGAGAAATAAATTATTAGGAAAGTTTACTCTTAGTGCCAACAAATGTTGCACCACACCTGAGGTCCACATTTGTTTCCAATTTGTATGTGTTTTTTTTGTAAGAATTATTTTTTAATAGAGACGTATGAGATAGACGACGGTTTGAATTATCGAATTACAATATAATGTAGAGTACATCCAACAAAACGTCCATTTGAGGAATCCCGCAATTAAAACTTTATCTATATCATATATAAAGACATCCCTATATGTCAATTTATTTTGTTAAAATTTTAATTACGCCTCTATTGTTGAAACAATTTTAATAAATACATTATCAAAATTATACATTGTCTCCACTAGTATTTTTCAATTACACCTCTAAATCTCTCCCAAATCAGTATATCCAAATGAAATCCTAGTTATTTTCTCACCTTTTATCACTTATGTAATTGCTCTATGCCATGTATTTATAGATCTCAGCAACTTGTCTCAGTATCATTGAAATAGTTTGTACTTTTTTTATTATCATCATCTCATTATTTACAGCAAATGTATTGGCAAATCAGTGTTAATCATGCATGGAGATAGCCATAAATTCAAACTTTGGCGCAAAATTCCTTGAAAGTTAAAAAAAAGGTCTCATATCCAACCTTCCACTTAAGAGAGGTGATCTCCTTCAGAACAATTTCACCCTGAAACACAAAATGTTTATATGGAAGGGTATGTTGAAGAATTTCTAAAAGCCACAAAAATTAATAAATCAACCAAACTGAGAGAAACAAACCTTCGCATCTCTAACACGCCTCAATCCTGATCCGAGAAGTTTCTCTAGTTCCTGCAACTCTTTCATGTTTAGTTCTTGGAGTTCGTCTCCCATTAGCTTCCTGTTGTAGGAGGCACCCCTTATTGTTGCCAGAGTGATGTACATTTAAATCCCAACTTATAAACAGTAATTATGGATGTAGTTATATACCTTAGCTCATGTGTATTCTCCGCAATTTCCTTGCTCAATGCGGCGGAAGTACTGCTCTCAAGCTGAGACATACAAAATGATTGCAGTTTAATGAAATTTTTTTTTTCCAGAAAAATAATTTCATATGCAAGATGTAGAAGCAGTTTGGAAAGTAAAAATACTATGTTTCCCCCTTGTTTATAGATCACCAAACTCAAAGATTATGGGTGGATTTGGAAAATATGCACAGTGGAAGTATAAAATGTGTTTAATGTGTAGAAACATACCAACAAATTAAAGAAACAGAAGTAAAAGGCTACATAGAGCTCCTATACCCAAGAAAACTCCTTTCTATATAAAAACTTCGACACAAATCTATATTTTTTGAATTCATACACTTCTTCACTCTATTCACTTCTCACTCTCACAAATAACAAAAGCAAGCCTTATTTAAAGGTATTCCTTAACCCAACCACTTAAACCCACTAACTTAGGGCTCGTTTGAGAATGCTTCTAAAGTAAATACTTATGCTCATAAAGATGTTGAAACTTTCAAAAGAAATCCAAGTGCTTCCTAGGAAGTGCTCATTGAAGAAGCACATAGGAAGCACTTCTAAACTTTTATGTCAAACACTGTCATAAGTGGTTTTAGTTGTCAAAAAGCACTTTTAGCTCTTCCAAAAGCACTTCGAAACAGAACTTTAGTTTAATACTAACTCATAAAAGAAACTCTTCATTGATCCCGCTAACTCATGCAATTATTAAATAAACTAGATTAGTAACAGTTAAACTCTCCAAATGATAACTCTTCATATACTACGCATTAATCTTTGAAATTACTGCCAAAAAAGATGAATTTTCATTCGTTGTTATCATCGGTAATTATTTCCATTTGGTTAGGCTAGAAGTACTATATTTTATTGAAGTTCTTTAGAAATTTTTATGTGACTAATCATTCTTTGTTTTATTTTTTGTTAGGGGAGAGAATTGATAAGTCTATATTTTATATATATTTTATGCCTCCTTTACTTATTTATTTGTTAATGTCCTTGGATTAAATTGGTTGTTTTAATTGGTTTTGTGAGATTTGTGAAGGAATTGTGAATAATAGGAGAAAGTGTGCTAAAAATGGCAAGAAGATGAAGATTGGAGATTAATTAAAAAGAAGCCAAGTCATTCCTTTTGTTGCAAGGAATCTTGTCAAATTTCCTTGTTCAAGATGGCTCAAGTCTTATCAAGTCAAACAAGGAGAAATAAAGAAGACCCTATTTTAGAAGGAGTCCTACTTTTTATAATTGTAATTATACCTTAGATAGATAGGATTTCTAGGAGTATTATAAATAAGGAGTTTCGGTCATTGATCAAGGGCATCCATCATTCTCCATCCTCCATGATCTACCATCAAATTCCTACATATTCATAATCATAGCCGAAAAACTCAAAGGAGAATACGAAGAGAGCTTGTGCAACCTTGGCATTCTACTTGGAGAATTCGGTGCCTTCCATGTTTTCATCAACCATCAAGATTCTCGATAAGTCATTCATGAACTAATTTCTTTTGCTAGGGCTACGATGTAGCCTAGCTATGAATACTCAAATTCTTTGATATTCTTAATTTTATTTATCTATACATGTTGAGTGTTTGTTACCGTTCTTAATGTTTTCAATTAATTGGCCACTAATTGCTTGATTGGAAGAATTAGGTTGAGACCGGAAGGAGATTCCTAGTAAATAGCTTCTTGTAACAAGTACCATAAATTATATAGCCAACTCGGAAGATTAGGTTATGGTTTGTGTAATCTTCAATATGTTTTCCACAAATCTTAATGGGTTCTAAGCTATCTAAATCCATAACTAGGAATAGAGTGGGTTGATGGTAAGGAATACAACTAATATAACTCAGAAGAGAGTATTGGTGAGGTAAGGAAAAACGATTATCAACATGTTAGGTAATTAGGATTAACAAGCTAGAAGGATTTGGGTGGAATTAGCTAGGTGAATTCGGTGCCCTAGTGCTTTATCATCTTTGTTTTCATCTTTTACATTATTTACTTAATCTCAATTTATTTTACTTGCTTAATTAGATTTTAATCATCATAATTCTCTTATCGTTTAATTCAAATATAATTAGAAATAAATCACTCTAGTATTTAATAGATTACTTGATCCCTGTTGGAACGATACTCTACTTACTACTATATTAATTTGAGCGATATTGTCCACTTGCAATTAATCACATCAAATATTGCTGAGACCGTGCAAATAGTCAGAACGATACTCTATTTACTACCATACTAATTTGAGCGATATTGTCCACTTACAATTAATCACATCAAATTTTGGCGCCTCTGTCGAGGATCGACTTAGTCTGTTATATAGTGCGCTTTATTTTCTAGTTATACCTTGAATATTTTCTAGTTATCCCCGGCAACGGCGCCAAAATTTGATGTGATTAATTGAAAGTGGACAATATCGCTCAAATTAGTATGGTAGTAAATAGAGTATCGTTCCAACAGGGATCAAGTTAATCTATTAAATACTAGAGTGATTTATTTCTAATTATATTTGAATTAAATGATAAGAGAATTATGATGATTAAAATCTAATTAAGCAAGTAAAATAAATTGAGATTAAGTAAATAATGTAAAAGACGAAAACAAAGATGATAAAGCACTAGGGCACCGATTTCACCTAGCTAATCCCACCCAAATCCTTCTAGCTTGTTAATCCTAATTAACGACAACATGCAAAGCGTGTTGTAGAAAGCCCTGAACCTTTTAACGACATCAGCTTCAACAGCATGCGTCGCGTGTTGTTAATATCATTCAACAATGCACAATGTGCGTTGTTAAATGACTTTTTTCTTGTAGGCTAGCGTATTCACTTGGCCCTGGACACGGATAGGTTCAATTTGGTAGAGAGCTCAACCCGTTAATCCTTAAAAGTATATGAAGTTAGTAGGAATGTCTAAAATATCAATGGTATCGGAAATATCAGTAGTCCAAAAAAACGGAAATTTTGATGGAAATATCGGGATATTATCGATATCGATAAAAATTAGATAAAAACCACGAAAATTGTAAGAAAAACATGGAAATTTTTATTAAAACTTCGGATGATGTTTATTTAGTCAATTATCTATTAGTTTATCACAAAAAATTGGAAGGAAATACCTTGCATGATGGATTTAACTGATTTAAGTTGATTATATAGCGAGCTGACAAACACTGTGAGTGTAGAAAATATGTAGTAATTAAAGAGAGAAGATTAAACACACCATAATCATTTATATATAATGATTTACTACAATATTTTACACTTTATACATTGCATGGTAAGATACACAAGTGACTTAGTACCACATATAGAATTCCCCTTTGTGTATTATCACAAAAACATAAGCAACATGGTGGTTAAGGCGTTGGAGGAGTGAAATGGCAAGGGTTTGAATCCCCTTTGCGTGTGTCCTTTGTGTTTTTTTTTCCTTTTTTCCATTACATCGATATTTTCCGATATTATCGATATTTATTTGATATGTGTATGGATACGTTCCAAAATATCCGTGACTCGAAAAAACGATAATATCCTCGATATTTCGTCAATATTATCGATATTTTAGACTATGGTTAGTAGGCAATAGACATGGAAGCTCAATAGAGCTGACTTCGGGTGATTTCAACAGTGAGGTTCAAAGATGTGTTCCTTGGAGTGCAAGGCTGATGGTATCTTAGGATGACTCCAAATTCCACATTATTGATGCTTTGTCCAAATGGATGTTGCCAAATCTCAGGATATTTTCAGTTGCAGCCCCCCTTCTAGAAAGACTTGACGAAGACCTTGAGTGTTCGATTGTTTTTATTGATTTGAGTGAATCACATAAACACATGTTGATCTAATTTTAGACATTAACCACTCTCTTATTGCATGACGAAGATAATTATTGGCACTTCCAAACTTGTTTGACCTGATGTAAACATGGAAATTTTGCTAAAGTGATAAGATATGAAATTTATGCTAATACTTATCATATTAGGACTATGAATGAAATCAAGAAAAACACATTTCTCTACACATGGCCTTTCTTTTGACTTCTTTAACCGGAAAATACCAACTCATTTGGAGCCATAAATGATCATTTTGACATTTTTGAAATCCCAACTCGTTCGGTAAAAGGTTCAAAAATCACTTTTGTGGAATAATTGATCCAAATGAACTGGAGACAAATGAAAAGCACAATGAATCGGAAAAAAAAGAAAATCTTTCTTATGACCACGGTTGAAAATTATAATTCCCCCAAAATTTGGGAATTCACTAGGCTTTAGTCTGTATAGCTCAAGTAGTATTGATGTGGGTTGTAAACAAGAAAAATGAATAAATCTCAAGAATTGGTTGGACATAAGAAAGTTCAAGAATTGAAGCAACAAGAGCCTCTTTCACGTTTCTAAACATTTGAGAGTTGAACCTCAGATTTCGGCTTTTCATCCTCCTCATCCCAGTTGGTGGTCTTGTAGTAGGTGGCATATAGGATGAGCTGCACCAACCCAGAAATTGATCCCAAACCATTGGGAACCTGCCAAAATTTTTCAAAGAAAAATGATTATTCACTCTTCTTTTTTAAAATAAAAATAATTAAATAAACGTGTACGTACTTGAAACAACAAAAATGTATAGAGAATTACCAAAATGTAGGGATCAAATTTGATGAGTGCATAGATGAGCCAGACAATTCCATTGCATAAGTTAGCAAGAGAGAGGGTAAACGGCATATATTTCACACTTTTTGTCTTGATGACCATTTTCTGCCACCCAAAAAGTAAGATATATAAAGCCGTGGTGAATGATTTTCTACCCTTATTAGATGATGATTCATCCAAAAGTTAAAAATGTGTGTCAAATTATGTGGTTTTTTGTGTGTCTCTCGATTCCGACCAAAAAATATTTAAGACATGCAATATCTAATAATATATGGAAATGACTTATTTCTACATACCACGATTGTCAAGGGTGAGGCATACATAATGATGTTGCAGACAATGCACAAGATGCCAATTATCATAGACCGGCCTTTAGTGGTATGGAAAAAGTGCAGGGTGATGAAAACCACAACAGCAAAGAAGATAACTTCAACCAGAAGAGCAATAAGGATCCTTCGCTGCAAAGGAAATAAGGATATATTGTAGTTTTAATAAGGTATTAGCATTCCATAGCTCATGATATTTCACTTCTTAGTAGTATTACTTACGCGTTTTGCGTTAGAAGAGTATGTTAAGAAGATATTTGTAAATGCATAGATTAGAGATCAGATAAAGATAAAGACAAAGAGAAAGGAGCTAGAGCTTACAATGGGGAGGTAAACAAAAAGAAAGAGATGACATTACCTATGATAAAAAAAGGAACAAGAAAAAACAGTATAGGTAAGATAAATGTGAGTAGAAATAATCGTATATTTTTCACCGGTGTAGTAGTGTCACTGAAATAGTAATGGCAGAGAGCTAGATTGAAAATAGAGGAAAATAAACGGAAGTGCTAAACAAATAACTGACCGATAATGCCTACAATGATTCTGATCGTTTCTACATTCACCATTTTTACGTTTAGCGGAGAATCAAAATGTGGCGAATGTTTCCTTGATCGTTACACAAAACAAAAGAGGATTTTTTTTATGTCGTAAGAACAGAGATGATATGAAGAGTACTTGGGGTTTTGATGAGGTTTAGATTGAAAACTTAGAATTATTTAAAGGGCCATTCTGAATTAGAAAATTATTTTTAGCCAATCCACAACAAAATGTGACACATATGGGTGTAAGTGACCTGCCTCAAAGTGTTGTATTGTTAGATCAGGTGGCTGCGCTGGGGAAGTAATATTATTATCTGTTTTGTGGTTGTAAAATGCCTAAACTCGCAAAAGATTGTTAACAAAGAGATGTAAAAGATAGAGAACACATGGTCATGGGGCAGGACAAGACAGCGAATTTGGGTGAAGCTCCAGATCTTTTTTGTTATAACAAATATGATCGTTTTGTTTTGAAAAGGCTTGCTAATTTTTCCCTCGGCATTTTGTTTCCAATGTTAATATAATTTGTATATTTTGTTGAAGTGAGTCTCTTAATTAATCAAGGAGATTTATTTCCTTGATTAATTAAGGGATGTACTTTCCTTTTTTTATATAGTTGTCAAATCATTGTATAATTATGAGATACTTTCCTAATCCTTTACTATATCTAATTCCTTGTAAAGCACTCATGTAAACTCTTATATATACCTCCTTATGGAGAAGAATAAAAGAACAACCTAACATATTCAAAACCATATTCATATTTTAGCATGGTATCAGAGCAATCGATCCTCGGTTGTCTCTAAATTCTCATATCAAAATTTCTCCTCCCCTCCTCTTCAAGGGGGGAGGGGGAGTGAAAAAGGATCTGTTTCTCTTTCTCCTGGAGATTTTGCCTCTTTCTTGACTCCGACATATCCTTCTCTTCAGGGGGAGAAGAGGATTGAAGAGAAGTTTCTATGTTCTTAAGCCATGTTCACAGGGTTTCTGTGTCCTTAACCGTGTTCACAGGGTTTCTGTGTCCTTAGTCGTGTTTACAGGGTTTCTGTGTTCTTTAAACTCCTCATATCAAATTTCTCATATTTCTCCCAAATCTAAATCCCTCAAATATAAATTCATCAAATGCCTTATCTCAAATTTCTCATATTCAAATCCAAAACCCTAAATCAAATTCCTCATATTTTTCCCGAAATCAAAATCCCTCAAATCTAAAGTCCTCAAATGCCTTATCTCAAATTTCTCATATTCAAATCCAAATTCCTCAAATCTTATACACATACCTCTCAAATCCAATTCCTACATCAAATTCATACATTAAATTCCTCAAATCAAATTCCTCCAATCAATATCCCTCACATTCTCATATCACATCTTACTTCCGCTGCGATGTCAGGAATCCCTTATTGCAGACTCACAGAAGCATGCGGTTAATCCTGCTGACCCGGCTACCTGGACTTGTGCTTCTATCAACACCACCAAAGGTTCTACTTTTCATACGTCCTCTCAAAAATCCGCATGGATTATCGACTCGGGTGCTACGAATCACATGACATTTGATCCTGACTAACTTATTAATCACAAATCATCCACTCCGTCAGTGGTGTCTAATGTTAATGGTACCCCTCCCCTGTGGATCAGAAGACTCTTGACAGAATTGGGCTTCGAGCCAGAAAAGCCAATGGAGTTGCATTGTGACAACAAGTCAGCCATTGATATTGCCCATAATCCAGTTCAACATGGTCGAACCAAACATGTTGAGGTGGATAGACATTTTATCAAAGAGAAGAAGATCATCCGCCTACCATTCGTAAAATCAGAAGATCAACTGGCAGATACCTTAACCAAAGCTGTTTGTGGCAGAGTATTTCATGACTCACTTGCCAAGTTGGGCATTTGTGACGTATATGCACCAACTTGAGGAGGAGTGTTGAAGTGAGTCTCCTAATTAATCAAGGAGATTTATTTCCTTGATTAATTAAGGGATTTACTTTCCTTTTTTTTTATTTTATATAGTTGTCAAATCATTGTATAATTAGGAGTACTTTCATAATCCTTTACTATATCTAATTCCTTGTAAAGCACTCATGTAAACTCTTATATATACCTCCTTATGGAGAAGAATAAAATAACAACATAACATATTCAAGACCATATTCATATTTTAGCATATTTTTGCTTATATTTTCTGGCCCCCCAAACTTCAAATCTTTGCTCCGTTGCGCTTTACAAATCGAGTTTGATTCTCCTTTTTGTACATTAAAGTAGTTTAGAATATCACTTTGTCAAAAAGTAAAAACCTGCTGATAACTAGGCAACGTAGAAATAACTAAGTATCAAAATTGAGGATCAATTTTTTTTTTCTTCAGAAAAAGGATGATAACTAAGCCTTCCGGCCATGGTTATTCTGAAGGCTTTGATTGAGCGAAAAAATGGAGGAAATGAATTCCTTTAATTCAAGAGTACGCGTTAAGTATAACTCCTGCTTTCAATGAAATCACCAAATATTAGTGCAAAAATTCTCACGGGAGAATATTCAATTGTGGATTCTTCAACCTTTGATCTTCCTTCTCCTTCTTACTCGGTTCCTGTAAAAAAGATCAGAGTAAATAAACCACACCCGGGAGGTGTTAGCCAGTTAGGTCGATTGAATCTAGGAGAAACAATAGCTAAAAAAGGATATGGAGATTTTTCTATGGTAAGAACCGGGCGGGCGAAGCCGTGTGTAAAAATATGTGGAGAGGAGAGAGATGTGGCCGGCAGCGGTGCTGGCGCCGTCGGCTAGGAAGGAGAGAGAGGGAGAGTTTCAGGTGTTTTCTCGGATTTTAAAAGTACCTTGAATGCTTGGTGTAGCCGTGTATTTATAGGCTCCTTGCGTGCTAGGAGTTTATTCTTTCCCCAAATTGTAAAGATTAAGTCCATTAGTGATTTGATTGGGATCAAATCTCCTAATTTGATGATGATATCTCCAAATTAGGATAATATCTTAATTGGTGATATTATCTTTTTAAATAAAGATAATATCCATATTTTTGGTGTCAATTATCTTGCCAAATAAATGACTTAATTAATTGACCTATGAGATATTCTTCTTGTCCACGTGGCATCTTGTGATTGGAGGCCAAAATATTTGCTCCCACAGTGATGTGTGTGGGTTCCTAAAGCATTACAATTTTAAAAATTCCAAAAGTAATCCATTTCTGCAGACTTGTATATCAATATAATTTTTTTTGCCACTCAATTTCAGTTGAGATTGTTCCATCTAGAGAGGCCAGGTTGAAGGAAATTGCACAAGAGTACAAGCTGAACTGGGATTCTTCTAACACTGAAGCGGGCAGTAGCATATTGAATTTGGGATTCTTCTAACAATCAGGCACTTTACATCCAAATCATTGGCTCATCAACTTTAGCCCACCTTATCAGGTTTCTAGATCATGCTTGACAAGGGTTTTGAAATGTAATTATAGGCGTAGTACAATTTATCTCTACTTCCATTTGGATAAGTGTAACTTTGACAATGAATCTATCGATCCTTGTAATACATGTGGAGTTATTTTTTGAATGAAAATTCTTTATTATGTGTTATCTATTAATTGGAAAGAAGGAAATAGTTTTACTTATCATGAAGCTTCAATTTACAGATGAACTATATTGTTATAAGGTGAATTGGAAAATAATAGTAAAACATTGATATTTAGTATGACAACATTTAAAAATATAACAACAACGTGCATACGAATGTTGTCAATGCTGTGTTTCAACAACGTGCATAACACATTATTGTACACTTCTTTCACAACATGTGTGCGTTGCATTTAATGGTGTTAACAACGAGAACTGATATCAACGACCATAGACAAAGCGTGTTGTTGAAAGCCCTGGACCTTTTAACGACATCGGCTTCAACAGCGTGCGTCTCGTGTTGTTAATATCATTCAACAATGCACAATGCGCGTTGTTAAATGACTTTTTCTTGTAGTAAGCATACAAGTTCACTTGGCCCTGGACACGGATAGGTTCGATTTGGTAGAGAGCTCAACCTGTTAGTCCTTAAAAGTATATGAAGTTAGTAGCAAGGTCTAAAATATCAATGGTATTGGAAATATCGGTAGTCCAAAAACACGGAAATTTTGATGGAAATATCAGGATATTATTGATATCATATCAATAAAAATTAAATAAAAATTACGAAAATTGTAAGAAAAACTTGAAAATTTTTATTAAAACTTTGGAGGATGTTTATTTAGTCAATTATCTATTCGTTTATCACAAAAAATTAGAAGGAAATACCTTGCATGATGGGTTTAACTGATTTAAGTTGATTATATAGTGAGCTGACAAACACTGTGAGTGTAGAAAATAGTAATTAATGAAAAAAGATTAAACACACCATAATCATTTATATATAATGATTTACTATAGTATTTTACACTTTATACATTGCATGGTAAGATACATGAGTGACTCAATACCACATAGAATTCCTCTCTACGTATTATCACAAAAACATAAGCAACATGGTGGTTAAGGCGTTGGAGGAGTGGAATGGCAGGGGTTCGAATCCCCTTTGTGTGTGTGCTTTGTGTGTTTTTTTCTTTCCTTTTTTCCATTACATCAATATTTTCGATATTATAGCGATATTTTGACAAAATATTGCTGAAGTGTGTGCAAACTTATTGACATCGATATTTTCCGATATTATCGATATTTATTCGATATGTGTATGGATACATTCCAAAATATCCGTGACTCGAAAAAACAATAATATCCTCGATATTTCGTCGATATTATTGATATTTTAGACTATGGTTAGTAGGAAATAGACATGGAAGCTCAGTAGAGATGACTTCAAGTGATTTCAACAGTAAGGTTCAAAGATGTGTTCCTTGGAGTGCAAGGTTGATGGTATCTTAGGATGACTCCAAATTGCATAGTGTTGATGCTTTGTCCAAATGGATGTTGCCAAATCTTAGTATATTTTCAGTTGTAGCCCCCATTCTAGATAGACTTGACGATGACCTTGAGTATTTGATTGTTCTCAAATTGATTTGAGTGAATCATATAAACACATGTTGATCTAATTTTAGACATTAACCACTCTCTTATTGCATGACAAAGATAATTATTGGCACTTGGCACTTCCAAACTTGTTTTACCTGATGTAAACATGGAAATTTTGCTAAAGTGATAAGATATGAAATTTATGCTAAAAACTTGCTTATTATTTTATTGTTGTGCCCTGTCGATGAATTATTGGGGATTTAAGAAAGGCAAATCTGATGTGACATGGTGTTAGCAAACCTGTGTTGGGCTTGGCCTAATGTGTTCACCTTGCCTTCTTAGTTTACGTTAGGCTCAAGATATGCAATCAGTATAGATAGTGAGACTGTCATATATGGACCATAGATGTGGACCTTCATATTAGCCACAAGATTCATCTGAATAGGAATTTCACTTAAGTTAAAAAGGAAACGATCATGTGGGTAATATGAAGGCCCATATGAAGGGTCCATATATGGCACCCTCGCTATAGAATTTCGCGTAAATATTCAATACTTATCATATTAGGACTCTATGAATGAAATCAAGCAAAACACATTTCTCTGCACATGGCCTTTCTTTTGACTTCTTCAACCGGAAAATACCAACTCACTGCCGTTTAGCATTGCTTATTTGGAGCCATAAGTGATTATTTTGACAATTTTGAAATCCCAACTCGTTTGGTATAAGGTTTAAAAATCACTTTTGTGGAATAATTGATCCAAATGAACTAGAGACAAATGAAAAGCACAATGAATCGGGAAAAAATAAATTATTTCTTATGACCACGGTTGAAAATTATAATTCCCTCAAAATTTGGGAATTCACTAGGCTTTAGTCTGTATAGCTCAAGTGGTATTGATGTGGGTTGTAAACAAGAAAAATGAATAAATCTCAAGAATTGGTTGGACATAAGAAAGTTCAAGAATTGAAGCAACAAGAGCCTCTTTCACGTTTCTAAACATTGGAGAGTTGAACCTCAGATTTCGGCTTTTCATCCTCCTCATCCCAGTTGGTGGTCTTGTAGTAGGTGGCATATAGGATGAGCTGCACCAACCCAGAAATTGATCCCAAACCATTGGGAACCTGCCAAAATTTTTCAAAGAAAAATGATTATTCACTCTTCTTTTTTAAAATAAAAATAATTAAATAAACGTGTACGTACTTGAAACAACAAAAATGTATAGAGAATTACCAAAATGTAGGGATCAAATTTGATGAGTGCATAGATGAGCCAGACAATTCCATTGCATAAGTTAGCAAGAGAGAGGGTAAACGGCATATATTTCACACTTTTTGTCTTGATGACCATTTTCTGCCACCCAAAAAGTAAGATATATAAAGCCGTGGTGAATGATTTTCTACCCTTATTAGATGATGATTCATCCAAAAGTTAAAAATGTGTGTCAAATTATGTGGTTTTTTGTGTGTCTCTCGATTCCGACCAAAAAATATTTAAGACATGCAATATCTAATAATATATGGAAATGACTTATTTCTACATACCACGATTGTCAAGGGTGAGGCATACATAATGATGTTGCAGACAATGCACAAGATGCCAATTATCATAGACCGGCCTTTAGTGGTATGGAAAAAGTGCAGGGTGATGAAAACCACAACAGCAAAGAAGATAACTTCAACCAGAAGAGCAATAAGGATCCTTCGCTGCAAAGGAAATAAGGATATATTGTAGTTTTAATAAGGTATTAGCATTCCATAGCTCATGATATTTCACTTCTTAGTAGTATTACTTACGCGTTTTGCGTTAGAAGAGTATGTTAAGAAGATGGCAATGTAGATGAGTTCGATAACGAATCCACAGCCGTTGATTGTAATGACAAGAACGCTATCAGGATGGACAAAGGGCATGCCATAGAAACACCACATAGCACAGTTGAGCAATGTTGCTACATAAGGATCCGCCTTGAATTCTCCTACTGATTTTTGCTTGATTATTTTCACAAATGTTGGGCTGCAGTATTTTCATAATTCATCACATAACATAAGATCTTTGCAAATGCATAGATTGGAGATCAGAAAAAGATAAAGACAAAGAGAAAGGAACTAGAGCTTACAATGGGGAGGTGAACAAAAAGAAAGAGATGACATTACCTATGAGAAAAAAGGAACAAGAAAAAACAGTATAGGTAAGATAAATGTGAGTAGAAATAATCGTATATTTCTCACCAGTGTAGTAGTGTCACCAAAATAGTAATGGCAGAGAGCTAGATTGAAAATAGAGGAAAATAAACGGAAGCGCTAAACAAATAACTGACCGATAATGCCTACAATGATTCTGATCGTTTCTACATTCACCATTTCTACGTTTAGCGGATAATCAAAATGCGGCGGATGTTTCCTTGATCGTTACACAAAACGAGGATTTTTTTTATGTCGTAAGAACATAGATGATATGAAGACTTTGATGCGGTTTACATTGAAAACTTAGAATTATTTAAAGGGCCATTCTGAATGAGAAATTTATTTTTAGCCAATCCACAACAAAATGTGACACATATGGGTGTAAGTGACCTGCCTCGAAGTGTTGTTTTGTTAGATCAGGTGGCTGCGCTGGGAAGTAATATTATTATATGTTTTGTGGTTGTAAAATGCCTAAACTCGCAAAAGATTGTTCACAGAGAGATGTAAAAGATAGAGAACACATGGTCATGGTTCAGGACAAGACAACGATTTTGGTTGAAGCTCCAGATCTTTTTTGTTATAACAAATAGGATCATTTTGTTTTGAAAAGGCTTGCTATTTTTTCCCACGGCATTTTGTTTCCAATGTTAATATAATTTGTATATTTTGTTGAAGTGAGTCTCTTAATTAATCAAGAAGATTTATTTCCTTGATTAATTAAGGGATTTACTTTCCTTTTTTTTATATAGTTGTCAAATCATTGTATAATTAGGAGATACTTTCCTAATCCTTTACTATATCTAATTCCTTGTAAAGCACTCATGTAAACTCTTATATATACCTCCTTATAGAGAAGAATAAAATAACAACCTAACATATTCAAAACCATATTCATATTTTAGCATATTTTTGCTTATATTTTCTGGCCCCCCAAACTTCAAATCTTTGCTCCGTTGTGCTTTACAAATCGAGTTTAATTCTCCTTTTCGTACATTAAAGTAGTTTAGAATATCACTTTGTCAAAAAGTAAAAACCTGCTGATAACTAGGCAACGTAGAAATAACTAAGTATCAAAATTGAGGATCAAATTTTTTTTTTTTTAAAAAAGGATGATAACTAAGCCTTCCGGCCATGGTTATTCGGAAGGCTTTGATTGAGCGAAAAAATGGAGGAAATGAATTCCTTTAATTCAAGAGTACGCGTTAAGTATAACTCGTGCTTTCAATGAAATCACCAAATGTTAGTGCAAAAATTCTCACAGGAGAATATTCAATTGTGGATTCTTCAACCTTTGATCTTCCTTCTCCTTCTTCCTCGGTTCCTGTAAAAAAGATCGGAGTAAATAAACCACACCCGGGAGGTGTTAGCCAGTTAGGTCGATTGAATCTAGGAGAAACAATAGCTAAAAAAGGATATGGAGATTTTTCTATGGTAAGAACCGGGCGGGCGAAGCCGTGTGTAAAAATATGTGGAGAGGAGAGAGATGTGGCCAGCAGCAGTGGTGGCGCCGTCGGCTAGGAAGGAGAGAGAGGGAGAGTTTCAGGTGTTTTCTCGGATTTTAAAAGTACCTTGAATGCTTGGTGTAGCCGTGTATTTATAGGCTCCTTGCGTGCTAGGGTTTTGCAAAGAATAAACTCTTATTTAGAAGGAGTTTATTCTTTCCCCAAATTGTAGAGATTGAGTCCATTTGTGATTTGATTGGGATCAAATCTTCTAATTTGATGATGATATCTCCAAATTAGGATAATATCTTAATTGGTGATATTATCTTTTTAAATAAAGATAATATCCATATTTTTGGTGTCAATTATCTTGCCAAATAAATGACTTAATTAATTGACCTAGGAGATATTCTTCTTGTCCACGTGGCGTCTTGTGATTGGAGGCCAAAATATTTGCTCCCACAATGATGTGCGTGGGTTCCTAAAGCATTAAAATTTTAAAAATTCCAGAGGTAATCCATTTCTGCAGACTTGTATATCAATATTTTTTTTTTTGCCACTCAATTTCAGTTGAGATTGTTCCATCTAGAGAGGCCAGGTTGAAGGAAATTGCACAAGAGTACAAGCTGAACTGGGATTCTTCTAACACTGAAGCGGGCAGTAGCATATTGAATTTGGGATTCTTCTAACAATTAGGCACTTTACATCCAAATCATTGGCTCATCAGCTTTAGCCTAACTTATCATGTTTCTAGATCATGCTCACTACTAGATTTTTGTATTTGCGCGACGAAGGAGTTTTGGTCGCGCAAAGTACATTTGTGTCGCACAAATAGTAATGCGACAGAATATTCGTCGCGCAAAATATGTCGCGCAAAGATCGTAAAGATACACTTTGCGCGACGAATATATTAAAATTGTCGCGCAAAATGAGCGAAGGTAAACCTTCGTTGCACAATATTTCGTGGGACGATGAGATTTTTCATCGGTCAAAGTTTTGCGCGACAAAAATACATTCGTTGCATTAACATAGCGCGAGGAATCATAAGCGTCGCGCTAAAGTACAGGGACGAGAGCATATTCGTGTCGAAAATATTTGCGCGACGAAATATAGTCGTTGTAAGGACACTGCACGATGACTACCATGCGTGGCGCCGGTACTGTGCGACGAGTGTGTTCGTGATTAAAATATTTGCGCAACGAAATAGTTTTGTCGCATATACTTAGCGAGACAACTTCTTTCGTCGCGCAAAATAAAATAAATTCTTTAAAATTTATTTTTACGGTTGTGTATTTTGAAAAACAATTTGCGCGACGGAAACCGTCGTCGCGCTATAGCAGAGGGACGAGAGTATATTCGTGTCTAGAATATTTGCGCGACGAAATATAGTCGTTGTAAGGACACTGCGCGACGAGTAACGTTCGTGGCGCAAGTATTGTGCGACGAGTGGATTCGTGTTTAAAATATTTGCGCGACGAAATATTTTTGTCGCATTTACTTAGAGAGACAAATTATTTTATCGCGCAAAATAAAATAAATTCTTTAAAATTTATTTTTACGGTTGTGTATTTTCAAAAAAATTTTGCGCGACGGAAACTATCGTCGCGTAAAAAATAAATATATTATTTTTAATTTAAAATTAAATTGAATTATTTTGGTAAAAAAAAAAAATAATGAAATGAAATTGCAATTAGAAAAAGGTAATAAAGAGAAATATGTAAAATGTTATAACATAATGTATTTAGTACAATAGAAATATTTAAAATGTAATTAAGAATGTTAAAATCTAATCAAACAACCCTCCAAGATCTACATTGTCGTCTGGCAAATGCAGCTCGGAGGTCTGGACATTGTTGACAGGGGGAGAGGTGTGGTTGCCATGCTCGGAGGTCGACGGGGGAGTAAAAGGCGGGATTGAAATGCCGGAGTGAGCGAGGGACTGTAGAATATGAGACAAATGACTCTTGAGGTCCGCCACCTCTGTCTTCAAAGCAGTCACCTCTTCATTTGACTCTGATGATTCACGGGGTCTAGGTGGCCGCTGCCTGGCATTCCCCATCCCTCGACAATATGTCCCTGAGCGCCTCCCGAGACTCTGATCCAAGGTTTCAGTCAGGATTTGAAACCCTGCATCCTTAAATTGAGAAGAAAAAAAAAATGTTAGTACGTAAAAAACAAATTAATATTAATGACATATTAAAAAATAAATAAAAACGACTTTATTATTACCTGGCGCCGCACCTCCATCCTATAAGAGAAGGGCCTGGAACCTGAATGGTGGAGAAGAGTCTTCCTCTGCCTATTGCCCTTATTTGCTTTGGCTTCTTCTGTTATACAAAAAATAAAACGTATTAGTTGAAAGTGAAATGAAATAAAAAAAATTAAATACACATTAGTAAGAAACATGTAATAAGTTTCAATTTAATATATAAATAAAACCTGAAGGCTTACATAATAATTTAAATTAAAGGCTACTTACATGAAGGGACTCCGCCAACTCATTCCCAGGTCGAACATAAAC